>JAZHYW010050854.1:0-13388 GCA_037355805.1 Ixodes ricinus
TTGATTGATTGATTGATTGACTTTTGACAGCGTACTGCTGCCCAGGCCACTAGATTCTTGGCAGGCACTCAATAAAAATATCTAGCTATCAATATCGAGCTAAGCATAATCGTTACCGACGATTGTAAACTCATCTGAGTAAATTACTTGTATTAATCTAACACCAGTTGATGGCTTTTTCTTGTGTCAAGGATTGCTGTGCTAATTATGCTTAGCTCAGTATGTTCCCTTCTTTGAAAGCTTTACGGACCCCTTTTCATGAGTCAGGGAATCTCCGTACCGAAAGAGGCACCTAAAAAGCTTGTGAAACAAACATCGGCAAGTGCTGTGGCTTCGGGCGGCGTCTGATCTGTGACTAGCAGACGACAAGGAGAGAGCGTTACCGTAACCTGGAAGAGCAATTCCGCTGTACAGGGTAGGTACGGAAGGCTCGGTGGTTTCGGAGTGCCCCTGCTATGTTGCGCTGGGGGTAAGGATTGGCCACGGCTGCCGAGCTATCGCTAATAGTGTTCGCGATAATACGCCTGTTTAATGTTCAGTCATGGCCGCATGAATTAGACGCATCTTCTCCTGCATACCTTAGGTGGCTGGTGAAGATCTCTCAGTTCACGTTAAGGAAAGTTCACGCACCACCATTCACACACCACATAGCCAAATGTCCTCCACGAAATGACGCCAGGCCGGCTTCCGACCCTCCACCGCATGCAGGCATATTCTGTTCTTGAGCGCCCAAGCACCCATAAACCCAGAAGGGCAAGCACCTCCCGTGCCCTGACAGTGGGACTTTCTACAAAACTAGGGAACATCGCCTCTTCCCACTCCACATATATTAGATCGCATATGCGAGTGCCGCTCTAAGTTTTCCCGTGAACAGCTCAGCGTTAGTGCCTTGTACAAGCACATCTTCCAAGGTTTCGGGGAAAGGACAAAGTCCGCGTCTTGTCAACCATATCTCAAAACATCGCTTTTGAACCAGCAACGTTTGTATGAGCAAAACGTTAAAGTGAAAGCGCAAACGAAAGTTTTCATCCGTGTTTTGACGGGATATTTGCAAACCTGGTGGAACACATCCATCGACCCTTCTGTGCTTCCCATACATGAGCGGTACAAGGGAGGTGGGATCAATAAATCTGAGGCGTCCCAGTAAAATGTTTTTCGCCGAACCTCGCTTTATACTCAGTTTTTTGTAGTACCCGATGCGCACTACACGCGCTCTGGGGCAAAATAATCCGATAACAAAATGTCGTCGCAGCACTGTCAATGCCAAGAGTTCGGGCTGGGAGAAACGCTTTCACGCGCTCGGGGAAAAAAAAGAAAGAAACAAAATCGTTTGTTTCCTTTTTTTCACGCACTGTCGCACCCGACAGTGAGTGAACCCGACGCCTATGCCTAACGACTTATCCGTGACTTGTTGCTCCTACCGCTGTGACTGTACTGTAGAATAACACAGGGCTTCTCGATATTTATGTACAGTACTATATCATGTATTGAAAACAAACGTTCTTTCATAAAATAATTTATTTTAGCTATGACTTCCTTCACTGACTTAATGATCACCAGTTACGGAAAGGGAAGCCCAAACGAAGATATCTGTGGCACCGCTTCTGTCGAAGATGCTAATGCAGGTGAGTATACAAATGTACAGGGTGCCCCCGAAATTTGTTTAGTGTTTTCGCTTTTATTTCAAAGTAATTTACACAATGCTAAGCACCCAGTCTCCGCCAAATGCAGCCCTAGTGGTCTGGTTCAGATGCAAAGGTTTCAGGGTTTGTTGTTATATCAATCAAAAGTTATAGGCCGGTTTTAGAATTTTTGAAGGGAAAAATGATGGCCGCCGGAGCCATTGAGTGAATTGAAAACGGCGCCAGCTACGAGAACGGGTTCCATTTTTCCGAGGAAATTTTATAAACATCGGGTATATAACTCTTGAATAAGGTAACGACAGTACAGCCATTGGCCCAGAAGAGGTCTTGGGAACAAACTTCCGAGACCTTCAGTGAAGGCCAACAGGGAGCGAATTCCGGTTGACCTTTTTGAAAGGTCGACGGAAGGAGAACTGACAAGGGCAGCGCACAAAGTAGGTCCGTGTGACATTGATGCTTTAGACCCATGTTGTTGTAAAAAAACTTAAACGTAAACATTTTCGACAGAGGTCTGTCTGGTTAGGGAGAAATTGACATAGTTTTTGTGGACTCTACCAAAGTTTTATTAAAACACATAAACCCGACGTTTCGGGACCCGCTCGGTCCCTTGGTCACGGGTGACTGTAGGTAGGGGCGCGGTGGGAAGGTTGCCAAGGTGAGAGGATAGATGCTTGGGCGAGTTGGTGAACCATATTTGACGGTGACAGCGCAGGGAAAACCACTCTCACCATACACTCAGGAAGACAAGCACACGCGCTGAACTTACAACTCTTGTGTATTCGACTACTTCATTTTTCTCTTCAACGTCCGGGTTGACTTTTCCGAACGTGATAAGTAGAAGAAGTAGCACGACATACAAGGAAAATTCTAAATACACGCAAGCATACTACGAGTTGTATGTCGTGCTACTTCTTCTACTTATCACGTTCGGAAAAGTCAACCCGGACGTTGAAGAGAAAAATGAAGTAGTCGAATACACAAGAGTTGCAAGTTCAGCGCGTGTGCTTGTCTTCCTGAGTGTATGGTGTGAGAGTGGTTTTCCCTGCGCTGTCACCGTCAAATATTGCCAAGGTGGTTGGCCTTGCCGAGGTGGTTGGCCTTGCCAAGGCTTACCCCAGAGGGCGCGACGTACGCGCTCGGGAGAGTGCCCTTGGACCGGCGGGGGAGGGGGCGCGATGTGGAAGGTCGCCCGGGCGTTTGGTCTTGCTAAGGCTTACCCCAGATGGGGCGAAGTCCAGACACGTACGCGCTCGGGAGAGTGCCCTTGGACCGGTTCACGTTCTTGCTCGTTGTTTGGATAAACCAGGACTCTAGATGAAGGCGTTTCCTCCAATGTCTCTCGGTGGCCACGATCTGGGTCTCGTCGAGGGAGAAAGAGTGCCCCGTTTTTTGCTCGTGCTCTGCCAGGGCGCTGGCCTCAGTGTCTTTCTTTCTCACGTCGTATTTGTGTCGTCGAATACGATCCGGGAAGTTTTTTGTCTCCCCCACATAAGCGACCGGGCAATCCGCGCAAGGGACGCGGTACACGAGACCTTGAGCCCTTTCCCTTCCTGGTCTGTCTTTGGGGAGAGGAAGCCGCCGACGGATGGTAGACACGGGCTTGTGGGAGACGGCAATGCCGTGTTTCCGAAGGACGCGTCCGACGGTCTCACTCACATTCTTCACATAAGGGAGACAGATCCGATTAGACGGTCTCGAGGCCGGAGTTACAGGGGGCGGCGTAGGCGTTTGTATATGTCGTTAATGAACCGCTTTGGGTAACCGTTGTTAACTAGATCAGCTTTGATCTTCTTAACTTCTTCTCGTAGGGCCTCCTCCGTAGAACACACGGACAGCGCCCGTCGGAAAAGGGCGCTGACCACTGAGGCCTTGTGCGATGTGGGGTGATACGACTCGAAGTCCAGGTATCTGCCGGTGTGCGTAGGTTTTCGGTATACCGCGAAGTTGAGCGCGTCAGAAGCTCTCTCGACGCTCACATCCAGAAACGGGAGCACGCCGTCCGTCTCTCGCTCCACCGTGAACTGAATCGACGGTTCAACGGAGTTCAAACACTGGCGCAGGCGCTCAACCTCACTGGCTTCGACGATGCAGAAACAATCATCCACATACCGGAGGAAGGTCTTGGGCTTTGGATTAAAGCAAGAAAGAGCTTTTTGTTCGATGTACTCCATCGTGAGGTTGGCCATGGTAACGGAGATCGCAGCTCCCATGGCAGTTCCACTCGTTTGCTTGTAGAAGCGTCCATTGAACGAGAAGTATGTGCTCGAGAGACACAGCTCCAGAAGGCGGCAGATTTCGTCCACGGACAGACAGGTTCGTTCTGCTAAGCCGGAATCGGCCGAAAGGGCCGTCCTGGCCACAGAAAGTGCCAGGGGCACCGGCACACTCGTGAAGAGTGAGACGACGTCAAAGGAAACCAGAGATTCGTCGGCGTTCACCTTTAGTCCTTTGACGAGATCGATGAAGTGACTCGAATCTCGTAAGTATGTGTCCGTGGTGCCAGTGAGGGGGAGATGAGCTGGTGCAGGTACGCCGAAACTGCACGTAGTGGGGAAGTAGTGAAGTCCACAATGGGGCGGAGGGGGACCTCCGGCTTGTGGATTTTGGTAGACCGTACAAAGCGGGAGCGGACCCGTTGCGACAAATTAACCTAAGATAAAGGCTGCGTGAATCCGGGTGCTCCTTGAAAATGATAGACAGGGCCCTGTTTATGGTATTCTGGATCTTGCCGGTGGGGTCTTTTTGTAGGGGCGCATACGCCGAAGTGGAGAGCAAATCCGTCACCTTTCGGTTGTAGGAGCTCTTGTCCAGGACCACCGTCGCGTTGCCCTTGTCTGCGGGCAGAACCACGATGGCGTCGTCTTCCTTCAGGCTACGAAGGGCGCGGTGTTCGGCTGACGAAATGTTATGCTGGCGACGGCGCACCTGTGCGATAGCCCCGATAGCCTTGAGCCGAACCTCTTCTTGTAGAGACGGGTCCAGTTTACGAATGCCATCTTCAATGGCGGCCGCCATAGCGGGAATTGGAGGCTTACTTGGGACGTTGAACCCGTGTCCTTTTGCCAGCACGGATGTTTCTGTCGGTGAGAGCACCCTTGAAGACAAGTTCCTTACGAAGTTGCTGTTGTTGTTGCTCCGGCAGACGCTAGGTGACGATTTCTGCCGGAGAGCCGCAATCTTCTTCTGATGTTCGTGAGTTCTTTCCTGCGTAGCGGTGATAGCCGTGGACCGGGCGAAATCGTCAAGGGCGTGGAAGGCCTCCGGTATCCTGAATTCCAGCTGTCTTCGCAAGAAGAAAAGATCGAGTTCCCTTCTCCTGACGTTCTCTCGGCACTCATGGATGCGGGCGTTGAGGAGACGGCGTTCCGCTTGGTCGATGACCCTGTGCCCCTCGGATGAGCTCACCAGGCGCTTCAGCCGCAGGCTCTTGGGAATCAGGTGTGAGCTCCTTGCAGGTCTTGTTAAAAGTAAGGTGGGTCGCCGCGTGAAGCCAGCAACAACTGACGCCATTTTACGAACACCGTCTGCTAGCCAAAGCCGAACGCGGTATGTCAGATCAACCGCCTCCGCCGGTGCGCCGCTAGCAAAGACGACGAAGCTGAGACACGCCGACGGCGATCGAGCAAGCAACAACACCGCGGGACGACTGCAACGGCGGCATTTATTGGGATCAAAGGCGCGAAATAAGCAAGGACAATTTTTATTTGAATCATAACACGCGATGCCACGGTCGGCATCGTTACAAAGACAACAGTCGGACCCAACAAAATAAAGAAACAAAGTGAATAAAAATAAAAATAAAAAATAAAAAGGAAGCCGTTCTCGGGCGGCGTGTTCTTTGATGAGAGGTGTTGCTCGCAATGTTCCTTGTTTGTTTTCTTTTTTGTTTCTTTTCCCTAGAGGATGCCACGACCCTTATTTGAAGCTGATTTGTTAATTCAATAACAAACAACGCGTTGGAACGAAGGAGGGAGGGAGTCTTGGCGTCAGAATTCGACGTAGTCTAAATGAAAAGAAAAGTAAGAATGCACAATATATGCCGTACTGCAAGACCGTTATACTCCGCACTCGGCGAGGCCTCATGACGCCGCCGACGACCGTTAGGCTATTTATTTTGTTTCTTTAGATTTTTATCGCGACCACTACTCCAGCGTGCCTCAGATTTTCCGGCGGAGGTCCGGCAGTTTTTAATAATTATTATTATCGTCGTTTGAAGGGCACTCTTCCTATGCTGCTTCGTCTTCGTTCCTGACGCCATAAAAATATGGGCGGGAAAAGTTAGCGCCACGTATAAAAAAATAAAAAGTTTAGTTCAAGGTCGGATTGGTTTGTGGATACAATTAGTCCAATAAAATTAGTCCAATAATTAATTAGCCCAATTATTTAGCTTTGTTATTAGCATCTTTTGTGTGCATGCGTGAAATACAGCACCCAACGAGAAGACATGAGAAGAACGCTGCAAGTGCTGGACCGTAGACCATTTAATGTCACCAAAATCCTGGGCCGGAGAACACTTGGCGGTATCAGTGTATCGTTTTGAAAGCGCTACAAAAACACGTCGGGGACACTGAACTTTTGGACCAACTTTGAGTGCGTGAGCGTGTGATGTGTGTGTATGCCATTCTTTATTTTTAGATTGTAGGCGCGAAAAATCCACACGGACTATGTGG
Organism: Ixodes ricinus; assembly: GCA_037355805.1. Taxonomy (NCBI): domain Eukaryota; kingdom Metazoa; phylum Arthropoda; class Arachnida; order Ixodida; family Ixodidae; genus Ixodes; species Ixodes ricinus. The sequence goes on from JAZHYW010050854.1 coordinate 6,314, forward strand.
CCTGAGTAATGCAGAGTCTAGGCCAACATCTGGGTGCTGTTACTCAGGCCCTAGTCAGTGTGGATTTTTCGCGCCTATAATCTAAACAGAAAGAATATTTTTATGGCGTCAGGAACGAAGCAGCATAGGAAGAGTGCCCTTCAAACGACAATAATAATAATTATTAGAAACTGCCGGATCTCCGCTGGAGACTCCGAGGCACGGTGAAGTAGTCGTCGCGATAAAAAATCTAAAGAAACAAAATAAATGGCCTAACGGTCGTCGGCGGCGTCATGAGGCCTCGCCGAGTGCGGAGTATAACGGTCTTGGCATACGGTCGTTATTTTCTTTTCTTTTCTACCACGTCGAATTCGGACGCCAAGACTCTCTACCTCCTCCGTTCCAACGCGTTGTCAGCTTCAAATAAAGTTCGTGGCACCCTCTAAACAAAAAAAAAAACAAAAAAACGAACATTCCGAGCAGCCAGAGCAGCACGGCCGCTCCTCCTCTCATCAAAGAAGACGCCGTCCGAAAATCCAACGGCTCTCTTCTTATTTTTTTCTTTTTATTCACTTTGTTACTTCATTTTGTTGTTGGGTTCGACTGGTCCCTTCTCTGTGACGATGCCGTCTGTGGACATACGTTTGGCGTTTGTTTTGTCACGCGATGGTGTGGTCCGACCGATCAACCAATGAGTTTGTTAGAATTGTGTCACGAGGTATAAAATGGCGGATCAAATAAAAATAATAAATGCAAAGAAGCGCGCAGTTCCCCCTCGGCGCTTTATTCTTCCAGAGGCGAGCATCGCAGTGCCATGGTGTTTAACCTGTGCCGTCTTCATGACGCCATGAAAGACCCTCTTGAAGCAATTAATTTGCTTCAGCGCATGGGCCTGCTCCTGGCTCCTGGGTTTTCGTGCGTGTCCAGAGTGCGAAGCTGCGATGACAAGCTGCAAGTCCGCGCTAAATCTGCGGATGGCTACACGTGGACATGCGTTGTGTGGATGACTCGTGCGGTGTCCAAGAGGAAGCCGGTCAAAGTTCAGTGCCGGGGCCAGGTCTCGGTACGGAGCGGTTCCTTTTTCGAAGGATCGCACCTGACGCTTCTCCAACTCATGAAAATCATCCTCCGGTGCCAGAACCTACCGTGCGCCGTCATTCAGCGGGAGACTGATATCGCAAGTAAGACAATAACTGATTGGGCGAGCCTTTGTCGGGAGGTTGTGGTAAATGCCGTCTTTAAGCATTCAGACATGATTGGTGGCGAAGGCGTGACTGTAGAACTAGACGAGAGTATGTTCGGTCGGCGAAAGTACCATCGCGGGTATTTAAGGCCTGGCCAGTGGGTTTTCGGCGGTGTGGAGCGTTGCAGCGGGTGCTGCTTTCTTGTTCCCGTGGAGACCTGTGACGCTAAAACCCTGCAAGGGCTAATAGCCGAGTGGGTCCGCCCTGGAACAAGAATAATCACTGACTGTTGGGCTGGCTGTCGCAAGCTTGCAGATGACGCTCGCTTCACGCACCTCACCGTCAACCACAAGCTACACTTTGTCGACGCGAACACTGGTGCGCACACCAATACGGTGGAGGGCACCTGGGCCCACGTCAAAAACTCTCTTCCATCTGGACGGCGGGAGAGCCACCATTTCACTGGTCACCTTGCAAAGTTCATGTTTTGGAGGAGAGAGAAGGCGCGCGGAAACACTGATAGATTCCAGTCGTTCGTCGCCGCGGCCGCCAAAATCTAGAGCCCCGACGCAGACAGGGCGATGATTCTGACGGCCCCGGTGACTTCGAGTGATCCGCTGCGCTGAGCCCGTCGCCCGCCTGCATGCATAAAGACGACTTATGCGCCAACCGCTTGTCAAGTGCTCGTTACGTCAGTTATAGGTTCTGGTAGCGGTCTAAACGGCCCTTTTCAGGGCCCCCATATTTTGCAAACGGAGCTGTTTTCTGAATGCGGCACCCCGTGTCTCTGTAAAAAGTTCACAGGAAAGACCCAGCAAAGGTATGTGGTCCCCAACTTGGATATCGCGTGTTATGATTTAAATAAAAATTGTTCTTGCTTATTTCGCGCCTTTGATCCCAATAAATGCCGCCGTTGCAGTCGTCCCGCGGTGCTGTTGCTCGCCCAATCGCCGTTGGCGTGCCTCAGCTTCGTCGTCTTTGCTAGCGGCGCACCGGTGAAGGCGGCCTTTGATCCCAATAAATGCCGCCGTTGCAGTCGTCCCGCGGTGTTGTTGCTTGCTCGATCGCCGTCGGCGTGTCTCAGCTTCGTCGTCTTTGCTAGCGGCGCACCGGCGGAGGCGGTTGATCTGACATACCGCGTTCGGCTTTGGCTAGCAGACGGTGTTCGTAAAATGGCGTCAGCTGTTGCTGGCTTCACGCGGCGGTACCGTGCGTGCTTCCATTCATTCGGCGTTCGTTGCCATGGTGACGGCGAGGAACGCAGACGAACTTTATGTTGCGGAAGAACGCTGCGGCGCAGCGATACCAGGTGCGTTCTAAGGCCCTTCCCGCATGCTTTTCAATGGGCGGAAGGCGAACAAAAAGAGTTCGAAATAAGGACTTAACGCAGAAGGCTGCATTTCTCCAGCGCCTCATAATTTGACGAGCCTTGCACGAAAAGCATGTTTTTTTGGCCATCCCGCGTCCTGTTTTTTTATCCGTAACATGGGTCTAAAGTATCAAACTTCCGTAGATCCGATAAAAGCTGCGGGGAACGACGGAATTCCCATGTCCATCATCCGAGGTTTCGGAAGGAAGATGCGAGCGGTGGTGGCCGAGAGCCTCGCAGAGATCATCACTAATGCCAAGATTCCAGACTGTTAAAAGGACACACGTGTTAAACTACTACTATAAAGGAAAGAAGGAGGGCAGAGCTTAGAACGTATCGCACAATAAGCATTACCCCAGTGCTGCAAAGGATGTGTACCCAGATCATAAGAGCGATATTATAGCGATGGGCGGAGAACGAAGGGGTGCATGCGGGGCTACAGAACGCCTTCCGCACGGGAAAAGTCCATAGAATATAACCTTTTCGTGGTCACAAAATGCAGTGAGGTGGCAGCCCAGGATGATAGAAAGCTCCTATGCAGTACTTCTACAAGTCAGTTACAGGTTAAGAAAAAGTTTTCGAGGGAAAGGAGGGGCAGGAGAGCGGAAGCAGACGGAATGCTAGAGGAGAAGAGGAAATCACCTCCTGTCTTCAGCATTCCGTCTGCTTCCTCCTCCCCAGCCAGAAAACTTTCTTAGCCTGTTTCTGACTATAGACATTTGGGGAGGAGGGGTTGGGAATCGGTGGCTGAATGGTCTAGCGCACACCAGATCGGAGCACGTGGAGCGAAAGCTCGCGCTGCAGAACCAAGGGGTCCCGGGTTCGATCCACAAGCCTGCCCCTTTCGTTCTGGATGAGCATCGTACCGGATTGCGGTTGTGTATCACTACAACGTGGTGCACGTTAAAGTCCACAGGCTGGCGGTTGTACTGCACTGGCTAAATTGCTCACCTACAGCGGGGAGGCATTCGCGCGTTGAGGCAGGCTGAGTTCTAGGCTGTAAAAACATACAAACAACCCAATTTTATTTTCTAGATATATGGATGGCGTATTACACAGGGGATCAAGGTATATTGTGGAAAAGACTGACGGAGCTGAGTTTGGACAGAAAAAGATATGGAACTCCTACAGGCACTGTATTCTGGGATTGCTATACAGGCTGACTGGTAGGGACACAAGATGAAGCAGATGCCAGTGTTCATAGGCATGGCACAGAGGGTGGTCTCTACCCCCCTGCTTTTTATGCGATACATTACACCATTGGAAAAAGCTCTGGAGAAGGCGGGAAATGGTTTCAACTTGTCATACATGGTCGTGGGAAAATGGCAAACACAAAAAATGCCGCCTTCATGAATGCCGATGTCCTGGTACTCCTTGCCGACTCACCAGAGGACCTGCAAGAGCTCCTGGAAATATGTGAAGAGGTATGCATATACTTCAAGCTGCAGTTGAACCAGAGCAAGTGTGCAGTCCTCAGTTGGGGAGATCGGAATCAGCAGAATAATCTAGCTGGTGGAAAAACTGTGGACCCTACAAGGCAGAAAATTAGATTCGTGTGACACCGTCAAATACCTAGAGGTGAACCTTTATGCGGGGTCAAACTACACTCGCAAATCATAAGAGGGACACAAAGCCGAACTCAGGGAAGGGAATCCTGGCAAAGAGAACTGTCCGGACGTTCAACAGGTACGAGGTGATCCGAGGCCTGTCGAAGATGGTCATCGTCCCAGTTGTCACTTTTCAAAAGGTGTGCTGGTACAATCGTCACCAACAAGGCAGTTCCTGGAGAGGCGGCACAGATATGTGGGAATGATGACCCTGGTGGTCTCAAAAGTGGCGCCCAACGAGGGAGTCCAGGGGTACCTGGGCTGGTCTACATTTGAAGGGAAAGACGCGAGATGCAAAGCGAGCTAAGAATGCCGTCTCCAAGAACTGCCGGAGGACAACTGGGCTCACCGCACGCTGCGCTACAGCGTATACAAAGAGAGAGCCACCAAGTGGATCCATCGCGTACAAATACTACGGCAGCGCTACAAATTGCCGGCCAACTGGCTTGAGGTTGATATCAAGTGCAGAGTCAACTCCGCTAAGCTTCGGGGAACCATACAGATGGCGGAGACGAGCAGGTGGACATTCAGAATGGAGGCCAAACCTTCCCTTGGACTGTACTTCACAGAAAAGAAGGCCATTGAGATGGAGACATGTCATGGCAACTTTAGGGGTAGTGGGGCTTTTAGCGGACGCCAGCATGGGAACCATACGATCTCGGCTCTGGATAGCCAAATTCACGGAGGGACGAGACAGGGCTCTGCTCACTTAGTGGACTGACGGATGAGACGACAGAACGCTTGGTACGATGATGTCAATGTATCGCAGCGGAGCCTCTGACGACGAATTCGTCAGTCGCCCTGGGCTTCCGGAGCGGCGGCGAAGAACAGGAAACGCCCGGGGGGCTGGATGAACAAGAAGGACGGACGAATCGGCAACAGGAAAACATTCAGTTGACTGTGAAGGTGACAACGAGGAGACTTGGCGTTTGATGGCGGGACACTCAACGACGGGGAGAAAGCACGGTGGAGCGTGCTCAAGTCTCAGAACGGCCGAGACAGATGGAAGAGTCAACGGAAGGGGATGTTGCAGAGGTGACCACTGGCTAGATCCAGAATCCAAAGTTCTGTGATCCCCCGCTACAAAAGCGAAGCCAAAGAATCCAACGACACGTTGCTGAGTTGGAGGAGGAGGGAGGGGGGGGCGGTAACGCATATGGAAGGCGTCAATTTTTTCTTGCCTCGCCGTGGTTGAAGCGCTTAGATTTCGGCGTTAGCACTTGTTTTACAAAAAGAGGGCGAGAGACTTCTCCACTCTACGCCAACGAACCTTCAATTACACACGATCCTAGAGACACATCTGTTCTTAACTTACCTTGGTGTCAGGTGCCACGGATGGTTCGTACCGCCGATCTCGGTGCTTGGAATGTTCTGGGCACGCGATCGTGCGACCACGCCATAGCGACATGCCACCGGACCGCTCGTGAAGAAACAAAAAACAATACACAAGCAAGAAATTAAAAAAAAACGTAGTTAGCTTTTTTGACTTAAAAGGCCGGTTCACACAGAAGCGTTTACATCTAGTTTCACCCGGACATATCTGATTCGTTTGAAGCATGGCAGCCAGTTTAAGAAGTAGCCTTGCAAGCGACATTGCAAGCAAGGATATTCCGGTAACTGTTAACGTAACGGAAGAAGACTTAAGCAAACACTCTTTTTGAAATGGGCCATAATTGGTGTAAGCGTTTTAAGATAATAAAATACAAAAGAGTGCCCTCTTTCTGTGTCAACTATAAGGTTGGCGGAGTCGCAATATTAGAGCCCACTGGTACAGTCCATGCATACGACATTTTGTAAAGCAATGCTTTTCGAGGATAACCATACATGACTCTTGACCAAGATCATTTAATACAAACAAATATTCGTACATTATGACAATATTTAATAATGGCGACACTATTGAACTGTTATAACGCGTTTAACAACCCGCACTTCTCGCAAAAGCGTGTCTAAACTGGACGACGACGACGCTGAGAGGATGACACACTGCACTCTTCTTCTGCGCTGAAGCTTTGAACACACCGTAGCGCCCTCGTTTTGGGTAGTACAAGCTCACCTGATTGAGCCTCGCACTACTTATGGCACGTTGGTCGAGCTTTTTTAATTCTGCCTGGTGCTGAAGAACGAAAAACACCTTTGGACGCCAAAAATCGGCCAGACTCAACGCCGCAAGACAATCAAAAGTGCCAAATTCATGACACCACCGCTAGGGTACGCGTCTATTATCTCTGGGTGGTGACGTCGAAACACCTGTGTCGCGACGCTTTCATTTTTCTTTTTCTTTGTCATGTCTACTTTGGAACGCGTGGAACGGCATCTCATGGCTCGCGCTCTTAGCGTCTTAGCTTTGACGGCGTTCGGATTTTTGTTGTTTCTTTATATTTTCATCGTGATCTCGCGCTCCGCACCAGAGCAGGCACACTTCTGCATGCCTGACAGTTTGAGACGCTCGAGTTTGTACTACCCAAAACAAGGCCTAACAAGTCCCTTTTCGCAGCACCCCTGGGCAACGCAGGAGGCCCATGAGTCCTCCCTTTAGGGGGAGGAACGGTCCTGTAGCCGGTGTTCCTTCGTAGAAAATGGAGCAAGCCTTCGTCCCTGAAGCAGGGAGCAAATAGTTCCTCCGTTGCCTGCATCCTCATTAAGGCGGCCACTGAGTCGAGCTCAATAAGGCTTAACGAGGACGCTAGCGTGCCCTTGTACGGGACGAAAGGAACGCCGGCAAAAAGCGAAAAGCGTAACGCCGAGCTTTCCGCGTTCAACTGTGTTTATTCTCGCGCTAGCAAGGTTCCCCCGTACAAAATGTTGTGGCGCAAAACTTGCGTTTCCGAAAGCAGCAACTACTTATTCCTCTCGTCCTCAGCACTGCGATGTTAAACGGAGACAACCGATACCCAGTTACTTCGCGCACTTCACGTCTTACCTTTAGCTGTTCC
>JAZHYW010050857.1:0-106265 GCA_037355805.1 Ixodes ricinus
CAGCACTAACACCCTACCTGCCTACGTCACCATCGGGTACACGAGGTACAACGTTGAGCCCTTCATTGAAAAGCCTCGACAGTGCCCGAACTGCAGTTCGTATGGTCATATCCGTGGCACCTGCTTGAAAACAAGTCGCTGCAGTCGCTGCGGTGGAGCTCACGACAGGAGCAAGTGCGACACAGAAGACCCTAGATGTATAAACTGCGGAAAAAAACACGAATCAACATCTCGTCAGTGCCCCAAATTCAAACTTGAACAAAACATATACAAGTACAAGAACTACGCTGGAGTGGACTACAAGTCCGCAAGATCAGCCATACTCTCCTCAAACGAAAAAGTGGAGGCAAACCCACCTGACACAACTGAACGTAGGCAACATCAAAACCCCGTTGCTAATAACTCAACAGAAGTGGCCGGCACATCCTCTGTTAAGGGTAAATACCAATCGAGAAAAGGTAACACAGAAACAACAGGTCGTACTACTACAGATGACAAATCAAACACGTCTAACACACCAACATATAAGCTCAATGACGCTAAGGAGTTTCCAATCCTTCCCCATCGCGAGCCTCCGGATAATATTAATTCCAGAGACCAAACTAGAAGATCGCGAGAGAAGTATCCAACGAGTCCCTCTCCCACGAGCTTGGGACCCACACTGAACACAGTGGCCACGTTTATTCGTAGCATTCTTTTCACTTGGCACTCTCCTATAGCAACAGCTTTAATAACACTACTTGATTACATCCTTCCACTCATTCAGCTATGGTGTCAATAAGTACACGTCAATTACACGCCTCAGCCGACATTTTCACACAGTAGGCCCATGCAGTCCATTGAAAGATTACGTAGCCGAGCAGCTATCTTTCAGTGGAATGCAAGAGGTCTACGTAATCGCTTATCAAATTTTCGCCAGTTTGTTTTCAAATATCGTTTTCCTGTTATAGTAATATCAGAATCACGAATCGGCTCAGACATAAGACTATCAGGTTATGAGCTCTTTTATTCCCAGAGAAGATCGGGTTTAAGCAGGGTACTTCTTGGAATTAGGAAAGATCTAACCTTCTTTTTGCATACTGTTTCACCGCACCAAACTAACGAATACATTGCTGCAAATGTCCGCAAAGGAGCGATCACTTTCACGATAATTGCGGCATACATTCCACCAGGTAAAGCATTTGACAAGCTTAGACTAGAAGAAATAATTAAAAAGACACCAAGCCCACATATTCTGACAGGCGACTTTAATAGCCATCATCCAATGTGGGGCGGTAAAAAGGCTAATACTCGAGGAAGAGCATTAGTTGATCTGGCCGACAAATATAATCTTACGGTTCTCAATGACGGAAGTCCCACGTATTTCAAAGGGGTGACGATGAGTAGCCCACTAGACATTTCACTGGCATCTGCCGATCTGGCCATTAAGACATCATGGTTTGCCGACATCGAAACCCACGGAAGTGATCACGTGCCCACCTATATCACAATAAACAAATTTTGCTGCGCAAAACTGGGTACAAGTTTATCCTACACTAACTGGGAAAAATTCCAAGAAAAACTAGAAACAACGTGTCATGAGATCACTACCACTGAAGACCTTGCGCACGTCATTGCGTCCACAAAATCAGAAGCTACAAAGTCGTACAAAATGGCGAATTCGCAGGCTGCTGTTGATAGCGAATATGAACGGCTTCGCGCTATTCGCCGTCGTGCAGAACGTAGAGCCCGAAAAACAGGCAATTCTGAAGACTTGAGAGCATCACGGCGAGCGCAAAAGCACGTTCAACGGCATTTAGACAAGCTCTCAAAGAAACGATGGAGAAATAAGAGCGCAAGCCTAGATCCCAGAAAGCCTTTGACACGCATTTGGCCAATGATGAAAAGCCTTCGTAATAAACCGCAGCAATTGCATCCCTTCCGATCCATTGCCTTGAGTCGAAAACTCTCAGAAACCGCCGTGGCAGATGAGTATTGTGCAAAGATAACCTGTTACACGTCAAGCTCTAAATCCAATATCAGCATCACAGATCAAATAACACATGCTTGTAGGTTAATTAATGTTCCCTTTACACTAAAAGAATTGGAGATCGCGCTTGCATCATGCAACACTAAGTCATCTCCAGGGCCAGACGGCGTTGCTTATTGTGCCTTAACTCATCTTGGTGAAAGAGCACGATGTCTTTTACTGGACTTTTATAACACATCATGGGAATCTGGCACTGTACCAAATGAATGGAAGGTAGCTCGTGTCCTGCCTATTCTCAAGCCTGGAAAGTCGCCTCTTGATATTAATTCCTATCGACCAATCGCACTATCAAGCTGCATTGGTAAGATAATGGAAAAAATGGTGCTTACGCGGATCGAATGGGACCTTGAGAACAGGGGCCTATATCCCCCCCAAATGTCCGGATTCCGCCGCGGAAAGAGCAGCATAGACAATGTACTAACTTTGGTTTCTAGTATCGAAGAGATGAAAATGCAGAAAAAGAAAACAACCGCTCTTTTTATTGACATCAAAGCGGCATTTGATACAGTGGAACACGATGCGATACTTCTTGACATGAAAAACATGGGATTTGAAGGACCTGTATTCACGTGGATATCAAACTACCTTAAGGGAAGAAAAATTTACATTTCAACACAAGACGGTGACACAGGACACCATGAAGTAAAACGAGGGGTGCCCCAAGGGGGTGTTCTTAGTCCAATTCTTTTTAATATATCGCTCATTGGTCTTCTCAAACTTCTTCCAGACACAGTACATATATCTCTATATGCTGATGACATTTGTCTTTGGGTATCGAGCAGGTCCTTATACATTAATCGGGCACGACTACAGAAAGCGATTAACATTGTCATAAAATATCTTAAGTCTCGTGGGCTACATATATCTCCCATAAAGTCAGCCGCTGTTGCCTTTACAAAAAAAGATACCAGCAAATATCCCATATATGTAGAAGGAACACCGATACCCTATGTTCCTGAATACACCTTTTTAGGTGTAACTGTTGACAGATATCTCACTTGGGGCCCTCATATTAAACGACTCAAAAATAAATTAAAATCTTTCACCCAAATAATCCGAATGATAAGCGGAACAAGGTGGGGTTGTTCCGTCTCAGCAACGATGACCCTCTATAACTCTCTTTTTGTAGGACTCTTACGATACACCTTACCAGTTATGAACGGAGCCTCAAAGACAGTTATGAAAGATCTTGAAAGTGCCCAGGCACAAGCACTGCGCTCTTGTTTGGGCCTGCCCAAATGCACATCGAAGAACGGCACACTCGCTGAGGCTAGGGCACTTCCACTTTCAGCCTTAAGAACTCAAGAAACAATCAGGACTCACCTTCGACATGTCACTCGCAATACAAATCACCCCCTTAAGGACATTGTTGAATCTAAACCTTCCTCTAGCTTCTCCAAAATCATTACGCTCCTGAAAGACTATCTCCCCAACTTATTTGAGGCTGCACAGAATCCGACACTTCCGCCTTGGGTGTATCCCCCATTAGAAATTATAGCGAACATTCCAGGTATAGGAAAGAAAGCAGAGACATCAATCACCGTGATTACACAAATAGCGCTAGAATATATATATCGAACCTATTCACTATATGTGCATATTTATACGGACGGGTCTACCACTCTAACCTCCTCATCTATAGGTATATATATTCCATCAACCAAAACAACTATTAAAGCAAAACTAAGTCATATGACGTCCTCGACTGCTGCAGAGCTCGCGGCGATCAGAACAGCCATGCAGCATATTGTTCTCCAAAATCCACACCAATGGGTGATATTCGTCGACTCTAAGTCTGCTCTTCTAGCTCTTTCTTCACTCCGTAAACAAAGTCCAAACATACAACTTATTCACGCAATCCTGGAGATCCACCAAAATGCTTTGGTTAAGGGGCACAATATAGTTCTCCAGTGGGTGCCAGGGCATTGCGGGATTACTGGAAATATTTGTGCAGACAACGCAGCCAGAGAAGCTCACAAAGAAATCGCTACTTTCGTCATTCCATTTTCAAGAACTGATTCCAACACCGTCACTCGAAAAATCGGCAGGGAAATAACATCGTCGTTATGGACAGACCCACATTATTACTACAAATACCTAAAACACATTGACCCCAAATTAGAATTTTGCATGCCACGAGGCCTCTTAAGAGCTCAAGAGACAACACTTCATCGACTGCGTCTCAACGTCGCATATACGAAGAAATACCTCCATCTTATTGGCAAGGAAGAATCACCCATGTGCTCTTCATGTTCTTCACCCGAAGACAGTGACCATCTATTGTGTATATGTAAGAAATATGATTCTGAGAGAAAGACGTTAAAAATACAGCTAGGACTAGGACCAAATGAAAAACTTGAACTGCACCACCTTCTTGGGCCGTGGTCAACCTCTGGAGACGCACATAAGGCCACGAAAGCACTAATTCATTTTCTCTCTCATACTCGACTGTTCAAGCTGCTATAGAAGTTGATGTATATAATGTAAATACGTATTATTTTTTATAATTTTTAAACCTTTTTTTCTTTTTTTTCTCTCTCTCTCTTTTTTTCTTTCCTTTCTTGTCCCCAACCCTACCCCCTCTCCTTTACGAAGTAGCAAATCAGCTTTTAAGCAGGTTGACCTCTTCGTGACTGTAAATAAACAACTATTCTCTCTCTGCAGAGACTTTGTCGGAGAACATCTGGCGTACATGAATCAAGGAACGGACTGTTATCGTGGCGGCTGGCAAGCTGGCGGCCGTCGCGCTCGTGACCATCGGCTGTGCTCGCCTGGGCGCTTGAGAGCCGCAGGCACGAGCAGACAAACGCCAGGCTTCGGAGACGCTGGGCGCCAGGCTCAATCGGAGCTCTCTGCCGTCGTGAGTCCAACTGCGCTAGTACGGCGAAACCGGTGGCTTATCCGCTGCCGACACCCACTGAAGCCTTGTCTAACCTCCGCGGTGGCACAGTCTTCTCGACGCTGGACCTTGCGCAGGCTTATCAACAGCTACGGGTGACAGACGACACGGCCGAGGTACTGACAATCAACACCATCAAGGGCCTGTATCGAGTGAAGAGACTTCCCTTTGGAGTGGCGGCAGCTCCTGCAATCTTTCAGAAAGTCATGGACACAACATTAGCAGGCATCTCAGGAGTCAGTGCGTACTTAGACGACATCATCATCAGCGGGGAGACTGCGGAAGAACATAACTATCGGCTAGATCAAGTACTGACGAGACTAGAAGATGCAGGACTAAGACTAAAGGAAACCAAGTGCCGCTTCGGGGTGAGTGAAGTAAAATTTCTTGGCCACCTCATCAATGCGGACGGCATACATCCGACGCAGGACAAGATTCAGGCCGTAGTACAGGCGCCCGAGCCAAGGAACAAGACAGAGCTGCAGTCCTTTCTGGGACTGTTAGCGTTTTACGACAGATTTCTACAGGATCGAGCAACGATTGCGAAAGAGCTCTATCACCTACTGGAACGGAAGACAGAGTGGCGGTGGGAGGAAAACCACCGCGAGGCTTTCCAGAAGTTGAAGGATCTGGTGGTGCAGTATACAGTGCTGGCACACTATGACGAAAAGAAAACCACTGCTGTTGTCCTGCGACGCTTCGCCTTACGGTGTGGGCGCCGTACTAGCACAGTTGGACTCCGACGGCCGAGAGGCTCCGATTGCGTTTGCGTCCAGAACACTGGGAACCGCTGAGCGCAACTACTCACAACTGGACCGAGAGGGCCTAGCCATTGTGTATGGAGTCAGCCATTTTCATCAGTATGTCGCAGGGCGAAGCATGACAATCTACACAGATCATCAACCTCTTCTTGGCATCCTAGGAGCTGACAAGCCCGTTCCACAAGTGTTGTCACCACGGATGACCAGATGGTGCGTAAAATTGGCCGCTTATAAGTATGAGCTGAGGTACAGGCCAGGAAACCGCCATCAGAATGCGGACGCTCTAAGCCGACTTCCGATGTCCACCACAGAGGAGGAGCCAGAAGTACCCGGAGACATCCTGATGTTTGAGGCTTTGACCCGCCCACCGCTCTCCGCAGATCAAGTAGCCAGGGAGACAGCACGTGACGCCGTCCTGGTGACAGTATACCAGGCAGTACAAGAAGGCACTCTTCATCGGTATCAGTCCCCAGAGTACTCGCCGTACAGAAGTAAAGCGGCAGAGTTGTCGACACACAGAGGATGCGTAAGCTGGGGGACACGGGTCGTGATTCCTAACAACTTGAGAAGGGAGACGATGGCTCTAATTCACTCGGGACATCGCGGAATTGTGGCGATGAAAGCTTGCGCTCGCAGCTACGTTTGGTGGCCCGGGATCGACGCCGATATTGAAGCATGGGTCGCTGCATGTAGCACCTGCCAGATACACCGGAAGTCACCAGCGAAGGAACCTATCCCTGTGTGGAATAGGCCAACCGAGCCGTGGGACACTGTTCACCTGGACTTTGCGGGTCCTGTCGAGGGTCATGTTTTTCTGGTTGTGGTGGACGCGTTCACGAAGTGGCTGGAAGTGCGCATGGTCCGCAACATGACGTCTGCCGCCATCATTAAAGAATTACGGACCATTTTTGCAACGTTTGGTCTACCAAGGAAGATTGTGTCGGACAATGGCGCGGCGCTAGTTTCCGAGGAGATGAAAACATTTTACCGAAACAACGGGATAATTGCTGTAACTAGTGCACCGTATCATCCCGCGACTAATGGCCAGGCGGAGCGCATGGTACAGGAGCTGAAACTTGCACTCGGGAAGAAGGGAAAGGAAGAGCTGAATTGTGCGCTGGCCAGGTTTTTATTCAAACAGCACACTACCATTCACGTTGCAACGGGAAAAACGCCAGCATGGTTGCTTTATGGCAGGGAACTTCCATCAGCTCTCGAACGATTAAAAACGGTACTTTCTGAAGAGCCAGCCAGCACGGAAAGCGTCACTAACGCACGGGAACTGAGCGAGGGACAGTCGGTCTGGACTAGGAAGTTTCCACACGGCAAAGGCTGGGTTCCTGGCGTAATCGAACGTCAGATGGGCCTCCGTTCATGGATGGTGAACACAGATGAAGGTCCGGTACGCCGGCATACCAACCACATACGTCAGCGATGTACAGCAGCCAGCACTCCACAGGAAGCGAAGACTCCGTTTCCTGTGTGGGACCTCAAGATTGACCAGAGTCCAACTCCATTACGGGCACCATCTCCCGGCGAAGATACTCCAGCTCGCCTAGACGCATCACCCCAGCGAGACAGCAGCAGGCCGGCGGCGTTTCCTCGCGAACCAGCGTCAGCTTCTTCGACGGCAGACGCTGGCCCTTCCACTGGTACCCGGAGGGGCACTCGAGCGCGACGACAACCGCAACGCTACGGGAGCCACGACTAGTTGGAGGGTGTTATGTAGCGGCTGGCAAGCTGGCGCCCATCGGCTCGTGACCATCGGCTGCGCTCGCACCGAGCGCTTGAGAGCCGCGGGGCACGAGCAGACAAACGCCAGGCTAGGAACGTTGCGCCAGGTTCAATCGGAGGCTCCATCGGAATAAACCGATTAGGCAACCATCGAAGGTCTACCTCTCGTATTTAACTACGGACCATTGGCACAAAGCTGCACGTGATGAGAATCGTGTGCGAGGCTGCTAAGGTGTTAAGGGTTCCTCTGGCGGTGCTCGAGATCGACCTCAGCAAAGGCCTTTGACCGGGTGGGGCACTAATTCCTCTTCCGGCTCCTAGAAAGAGTGTGGGATCGGTGAGCGTCTGCTTCGCTACGTGCAGCTCCCCTTACCTCTGTCCCCCAACATTAGAGCGAAGGACGAGTGAGCGGAATGTACACGACAAGCGCTGACTTACAACTGAATTTTTATTAAGAAGAAACATGAAACCCTCGAACCACCAAATTGCGGCATGTTGCAATGAGCGTCAACTTTTTCCGGGACCATACTTCCCGGATCCCTTATCCTTCACGGAATAAACCTAGGGTGGGTTCGAGGACCGTTTGTCGAGTACATCGCAGCAGGTCAACTTGTAGTAGGGCAACTCGTCACTGAACAGAGATTCTCGAAAGTGTAGTGCGCGGACCAAAGGGGGCCAAACTGATTCGAGGGTCAATTTACTGGATAAAATCGTCGCGAGGAGCAGCCTTGGAGCTAAAGTTTACACAATTTTCGTCTGTTTCGGTGTTTGCTACAATTTATGTTAACAATGTGTTACAAAAATGTTTTGTATGTGCTTGTCCGCAGAATGTGATTGCAGAATACAGGACAAATGCTCAACCGCAGATCTTAGATTTTCTTCAGTCGACCCTGACATTAGCACAGTTGATCTTTTCGCATAATACAAACAATATAAAAAACGTTTGTATTAACATAGTCTTGGTATATATACTTTCAAGGTACCTACACCATGACAGGGCAGGAAACATAAGCAGAGAGTGCCAAAAACATTAAATGCATTTGAAGTGCTGCGGAGAGTTTTTCGGCGTTAGCGCGTGTTTAGGTAGAAAAGGTCTGTGCCTCTTGTACCTTTCCGCTGTAATGAACCTTTTTCGCCTCACTTCGTCTTAGAAGCACAGGCATTAATAATAAAACAAAAACAAGAAAAAAAACACGAATTGAAACAGGCGTATGTCAACCAGGCATCCAAATGTATGACGATGCGGACGTCGCACTAGCCGCACCTCTTGCCCACAACCTATCGCGCATGCGAGGTGTCGCTTGCGACGCTAGAGGGCGCGCACGTGCGTTTGTAAACATTATAGTACCAACTGGAAAATCCCTTTCACCGCGGAGGAGGAGGGAGGGATGTTAATGGGAAGGGAAGTATGGGTGGGGGGTTCTAGAGGTGGGGGAGGTGGGGCAGGTGGGTGGGGCCTACAAATGTGCGTAAAAGTGGGAGAGAGGTGATGGGTTCCGAAGAGAGGGGGAAATTTGTCAGAAACATGGGGTAGGTACAGGATCTAGGGCAAGTGGAGAGTTGGGGAAAAGGAAGGAAGACGAGGGGGCATGAGGCATTTAGAGAGTAAGTGAAAAAGAGGGGTGGGGAGGTGAGGAAAGGAGAGGGTGATAGCATGTTGTACGGCTATAGGAAAAGGGTGGTTGGTGGGAGGTGGCTATGGGACCACCCGACAGTGAGGACGGTATTTCGGGTGGTGTAGGTAGCAGGGAAAAGGTGGGTGAATCATTTACAAAGAGAGGGTAGGATTAGGATGGGATGTAGTCTAGGAGGAGGTGGAGGGAGAGGGGAAAGAGGAACCGGAGTGGGAGGTTGGTTGGGAGGAAGGGCTGCGTGCGGGCTAGGGTTTAGGCAGGGGGAGGTGGTGATGGAACATGGGAAGGCGGAAGGCGGATGATGCTGGATTGTCTAACGGTGACAAGCAGGTGTTAGGTAGGGGCAGAGGCTGCTGGAAAGAAGGTTGAGTTTGAGGAGTCTAAAGGAGTGGTAGAAGCACAAGCCCGTCTTGAGGGTCTGCGTCAGAGGAACTGGACATCAATGGAGACATAGGGGGAATGGAAAGCAGAGGACGGAGGTCTGCGAAGGAGCATCGATCAACCGACAAAATCGAGGGAGGGGGAGAGTTTCTCGGACAAGGGGAGGGGTGGGGTTGGGTGCAATATGTAAGGAGAATCTTGAGAGAAAGCGATGGATGGATGGCAAGGCAAAGGAAAGGTGGATGGATGGTCTAAGTGGGAGAGTAGAGGCTTGTGGAAGTAGAAGCGGGTAGAGGGCCTTCGAGAGGGAGGATGGCAAGGCAAAGGAAAGGGTGGATGGATGGTCTAAGTGGGAGAGTAGAGGCTTCTGGAAGTAGAAGCGGGTAGAGGAACTTCGAGAGGGAAGTGGGGGTGTTTTGGGTGTAGGGGCGGGAGAAGTGGGGGAGAGTGCGGATGATCTACGGGTTGTCCCGACCGACCGACCGACCGACAAGCCGACAAAATCTAGAGAGAGGAGATTGGGGGAGAAGGGTTCAAAAAGTGATGCGCCGCATTTAAGAAATACGCATTCAAGAAACAAAAGGCCGTCCTTTGATCTATTGCCCAAACGTCCCGTATGCAAACGCAGGCGCGCTATTGCGCACTGCGCGGCGAAGTTTACAAACTGCGTCGCAGTTACTGCATGACGCACACGACGGCGTCCTTCTGATATACGCCGTGGTGTCGCTTGATACGCTAGGACGAAAGTTTTAGGTCGATGTTACTGTCCGCTTCTCTATCCGATGCGGTCCGCTCCACTATCCGCTCAAAACACTTTCTGCTGTTGATATGTGGCTCGCTCCACTATCCGCTAAGGACCCCTTGCAGCAATCTTATGCTGCCCCACTCCGATATTCGCTGCGTCCCACTCAGCTATGCAATGCGGTCCGCCCCACTAACCGATGCTGCCCGCTGCGCTACCTGACACGTGGCCAGATTAGATAGTGCGATGCGGTCCCCTCCACTACCCTCCACGGACCCCGTCCGGCATCCATATGTAGCCTGCTCCGCTATTCTTAAGCTGCTCGGACTGCTATCCTCTGCGTCCCACTCAGCTATATGATGCGGTCCGCTCCGCTATCAGCTATCTCTAGTGCGCGTGATATGCACGGTGGCCCAGCGCTATCAGCATTTGATCAGCGGAAGTCAAGATTCAAATAACTGACTCGCTTTTCGTTTTGCCAGTTTTGTTTCTCAATCAACCGAAAACCGCCGCGTAAGATTGTTGTTTGTTTTTGAATCGGGTTAATTAGCAAATGATCGATTTATACTTCGGTTTTGTTCCACTTTGGTCAAAATAATGTTTTTGGCCCGGCTTCCCACTCGGGTTCGCGTTCAGCTCAACAGCCTGGTAAAAACACCAAGTTACAAATCTCGGGTATCAAGAACACTGCCCCACTATGTTCTTTCCGCTGATATTCAACTGTTAAACAATTTGCGGAGCATGCTCACAATTCACCCAAAATAACGAACAACTCGATCGTTGCATTTTCATTAAACCAGCGAAGTAGAGCACTACCCAATGAACTGGATGAAGTTCTTTACCATTGCTGAACACCGGTAAAGGGTTCAAGACATTACTAAGGAGCTCGGGAAAATAGCCAAATTGATGAATAATAGAACATTGATCAGGCGAACAAGAACCTTGAAGGATGTCAACAAAATAATAAAACATTGATATAGAACCATTAACTACCGGATATAGAGCTACGTTGGTTCTGTCTAAGCCTCATAATTGATTATTTTATGCTTACACGCCTGCCTTATCTGGTGCGCTCAATCCACTTTGCTCGTCGATATTCATTCCTGTTTTTGCTCTAAAGCACACGGAAGAAAGAGAAGTCCGCTTGGGGGGAGGGGGGAGAGCTATGAAGTAGGGTAAACGGTGAGAAGAGGACAACCCACAGGTGCTATGGCAAGACGTGCACAAAAAGGCTAGCCCTGCGACTGAATACCCTCGGCGATTGATTTTGAACGCCCTTGTGCGCAATTAGCAAGCCTATTTTTCTTTTCTTTTTTTCTTTGTCGCTTCAACACTTTTCGTGCATGACTTAGCACGCGGCCGCAGAAGCGGACGGACGGGACAGAAGGGAGTGCAGCGGCGGACCGTAGGACCGTAGCAGAAGGGTGAGGAGTGGGACAGTAAAGAAGGGCGAGATTGTGATTGACGCGTGAACCTACTGTTGGAAAATGCTGGAAAGTAGGTAAGCCACAGTGTCGCTAAAATCTGGAACTAAACCGCAGTGCCTCCGAAAGTTGGTCTTGAACAATTTGTCACTTTTAACAAAGCGTTGCCCCCAACCCCTCCCCTCCCTCCCAATCCATCACATGTGCAGCAGCGCTACACCAACACATGCATGCCGCAGAAGAAAAAATATCGCTGATTACTACAAAGCCAGTTTCACCGCTGCCCTTTCAGCTAATTTTCTGCACGGAACTTCACTACGCCTATAACTGCTTTGAGGGTCGCAGCAAATTTAAATTACCTGGTGCCAGGTCTTCTGAGTATGGCAGATGAGGAATACACTAAAAACGTAGGCCTTTGATCTTTCTTTAGCCGTCGCCATGCCATGTGAGGGCGTGCATTGTCGTTCTGCAGCAACACATCAGATATCAGAAAACCGCAAAGCTTTAATCACAGACTTCAAGCTGTTTTTTAACAGGCCACAATACGACGTGGTGTGGACACTGAGCCTCCTGCGCATGCAATGTTTGACTATTTGTCATTTATGGTCCCAGAAGACACCGAGCATTAAGCTTGCTCTGCGTCGGATCTGCCCTGAAGTTGCTGGGTCTTCGTGATGAAGTGCGCCTTTACTCAGACTTTCCGCTTGCTCACTGACTGCGCGTAAGCGATTTAAAATTCGTCTCCAGTGACAATGCGTTGAAGAAAGTAATTTTCCTCAGCTTCATACGGTCAGAGCAGCATCTCGCACAGATTCATAGGGCACTCCCTAATATCTGGCGTAAGTTTCCTTGGCACCCACTGGCGGACACTTTATAGTACTGCAGAATGCTGTGAATCATGTGGTGCACTGAGCCACGACTAATGTTCAATTATTTTGCCATTTTATTGACATAGACACTGCTGATTTTTGTACAGGCCTTTTAACTGCTAACTTGTTGCCATAACGTGTTTTAGATCTCTGAATTACGGAACATGTACCATAATCCCTTAGTACAGGACATGTTGTGGCAAAAGAGCTATGCACGTGCACTGTTGTACCATCGTAGCACCACTATGATGGTACAAGCGCTGTTTGCTGCTAGTCTACGGGAAGTGTTCATTGTTAGTTCAAAAATAGCACACGTTCTGTTGGAAAGGATTTCAGCACATGTTTATTTTAGATGCGACTGCACACACAGTACCAGAAATGTAATGCTTTTCTTACTGCAAAACAGGGCGGATCCAGACCTCTGTTTTGGGGGGGGGGGGCGGAAAATTTGTAAGGATGCTATTTTCCCACTCTATTGTATGCACCCGAGGATCCACTGTCCAATTGCCCTCAGAGAAGGGGGGAGAGGTGCTTGATTTGGGGGGCGGCTGCCTCCGTCCCCCCCCTTGATCCGCCACTGCTGCAAAAATATACAATGCATTATCGAACACTCAGTTTGCGCCTAAATTTAGCGCAAGCAGTCTGCAGAAATCGAAGTTTCAGAGTTTGTCGTTATTTGATTCAAACGTTATGAGTGACTTTCTGAAATTTTTATATAGAGAGATGGTTGCCCACGAAGGCATGAAGATGAATGGCATGAGCTTACAGGAACGGGCCTCACATTTCCACTGTAGCTTTCGGAAAATCACTTATAACTTTCGAATAAGGTGGCTAGTTCTGAAACATTGGCATCCGGTCCAGACTGCAAGCGCTACTGTGAGCATAGACTGATTATTTGGCAATGCATAGTTTATTTTTACGGTGCTAAAACACTGTAAATGTTTGTATCAGAGGACAGGTTTTTAAGTCCACTTCTGCAACATGTATCATTTCTTGAAGGAATGTGTATGGCCCTGTCGTGTCGCACATACATGGACATTTAGATGGTGAAGTCGAAGTTCCTCACGGTGTGAACGCAGCATCTTTTGAGAAAGGAACTCCGCTAGTTGCATGCAATATGAAGACACACCAAGGGGAAAATATACTTCTAAATTCATAAAGATTCGAAGAAAGGTGAAATATGCATTATTGGGCCCTGATACTATCGAACCATTACAGTGGACACATTGTGAAGATTTTGTTTTATTTATTTACTAATTTATTTATTTATTCAGTACATTTTCAAGTATTCCAAATATTTTCCTCTGAATTATTCTGTTACATCCTTCGCCAATCTATCTACAGTAAGTCCCTCGACGTCGAAAACCACGCTAGGCCGAACATCCCTGTAGTAGGTCAGGCTCAGTGAGTACTGACATAGCATATGCCCTGTGATCAACACACCTCAGAACATGAACCCCGCTCTAGGTTAGACAGTTCGAGTGCATACCATAGGTTAAACTAGTTCGAGCTTTTACTACAATTAGGTTTTTGATGGAAGCTGGCATCAAACTCACAAATCAAAGTCCTCTTGTTTTAGATATAATTTTCAAGCATGAAACGCTCTCTTTCTTGTTAATTCTATCAATGTTTTATGGTAAATTTTTCAATGTTGTGGTTGGACTGCATCGTTTTGAAGCACTCTTTATAAAAACCAAAAGTTCCTTTTGGAGCAGTAAAAACAACATATACATGACAAGCTTTATTTGATTCTAATTCGTTGCACTGCATATATTAGAGTAAGAATAACTATTGTCCTATTACAATAAAAGACAGTGCTTTCTCCCTTTTCTACTCCTCCGAAATCACTTATTAGCTTTCATTGCAAGGCAGAAGCTTTAATTGCCCAAACTATCAAATAGTT
Source organism: Ixodes ricinus (assembly GCA_037355805.1). NCBI lineage: Eukaryota > Metazoa > Arthropoda > Arachnida > Ixodida > Ixodidae > Ixodes > Ixodes ricinus. The sequence continues at coordinate 14,377 of JAZHYW010050857.1, forward strand.
CTTAAGTCACAGTTCAAGGTACTAGACACACTGAGAAGAATGTTGAGACAAGCACCATTTTACTCGCACCGTTTTCTTTTCTTACTGTTTTGCTCGAGTGAGTGAAAAGGCGTCTACGGACACGAGCTCTTGGTATTGACAGTGGTACGGCATTTCGTTTCTAGGTTTTGTCGCCCTTAATAATCCAAGTGCCAGACTTTTTATCCGAGCGTCCATGCGTTTAATCCAGTTGTATTCCAATTTAATCCAAGGGGTCGTTAATTTATTTCAATAACAAATTAAAGTAATTCGAGTTAGAACCAATTTTATCCCAAAGCCATCCGTTTTATTCGAAGAGCCACTCAATTTAATCCGTTTATATCTGTGAATTAACAAACTGCTGCTCATTCTTCAGAACTCCTTTAGAGACCTCAGATGCTTGCAAGTTGTGAATGAATTTTAAATGCATATGCGCGTTTCATGCTTACTTTCGCATATTTGAAAAGCATGCCTTCCCGGTGTGCTTGTGCCATGTCGCGGTTTCATCATCGGGCGTTGAGTGCTCCTTTAAATCGTCTGCTAAAACTTGGCGGTTAATGCTTGCGTCGTGGCGCGGTTTCAGACGTCGCATGTCGACAAAACGATCTTTCGGTGAAACGTCGTTTAACGAGCTAATTGCCACCGGGGTTGTCGTGCCTTTAGGTACTGCAAAGAGAGTGTAAATACATTCGGTGCGTACATTGAGCCGTGGCACAGAGTGAAAGTAACTTGGTGTCGGTAGTCACCGGCCTGTCCTTCGGGTTGAACGCCCTTGCTAGGCCCAAGAGGGGTTCGGTCGTCTCCGAGATGACCAATTACCATTGCCCCCCCCCTTCTCCCACCCTGAGCAGTGGTGTAGCCAGAAGAAAGGAAGTTATGGAATTTACTCCCCCCCAAGAAAAAGATTAGTTTGTTTTTAGGGCTGTAGTTCTCAAGTTTATAGCAGCGCCCCTTGCGAGCATAATATAATATCTTTTGATAGCGCCTGTCCTGTCCACTTCTTCGTTTGTCCTTCTCTTAGCGCTATTTGTAATTTAATATTTTTAGGTCGCGTTTCGCTTGCATGTCACTGTGTTCCTCTAAGTTGGTCACGGACGCTATAAAAAATAGAAACAAGCAGCTGAGACAGAACGCACTCCTAGCGTTTCCATAGGACGCTGAGGCCGCGACTTGTATATTTTTGTTTATTGATTTAATTTTTTTCCGGCACTTTGTTAGCGTACATAGACAGACGCTGACAGAGACTTGTATTCGTAAATACCTCGTGCCTTAACTGACGCTACAGCGCCGCCTTTAATGTCGCGTCTCTCGGAGGAAACCGTCAGTATTACGTTGTGTCTTGAGGATGCGCTCGAGCCAACTGGCTCAAAGAAACAGGCCTATGATATACAGCAACACCTTGACCGCCCCCCCCCCCAAACCACAAATCATAAAGATCCCCCCACCAAAAAAAGTAATAATAATAATTCTTGGCTACACCGTTGCTTCTGCGCCCCTCAATTAGGCTTAGCTCCGCGTCCGGCTAGGTGCAGCGTCAAAGTCCGAAACGGAGCTAACAATTGGGGTTGAGCCCCCCAAAACTCACTGGGGTACCGCTTAACTCCTGCATCGGGTACTATCGAAGACGTGGCCGGTTAGTGGTCATACAATCTCAAAAATGGTGATTTTTCGGAGCCCAACAGCAGCTGTTGTTCTGCGCGAGCGAGCGTGCAAGCACTCGCTCTGCAGAAGACAGGTGCACATGCACTATGCGGTCTCATGTAAATGGTTCATTGACTGTATACGTATACGTTGGGAAAACAGCGGTTGAAGAATTGAAGCCGGAGCTCGCCGTGCTCAATGCGCTTTCCAACGGGCGGTGCATGGAACTGGTTCAATGCGCTCGAGTGGCATGACGTTGAGGCTGTTATCCTCCGCGCTCTGAGCGCTGCATGCTGTGGATCGCGTGGTGGTGTGCTCTCGAGGAACAAAAAAAGTTCAATACAAATGTAAAAAAAAAACAAAACAGTTTTTTGACACTTTTAATGTGCGGGAAAGGTGTAACAAGCACGTATAGGCTCTTCTGTAAGGTCCTCTTGATAGTCATGAGGAAAATAGCTCAATTGCATTTCTACTGTACAGTCCCTGTTTGTGAAGGATAACGGTACATTAGATGCAATGCCGAAGGACGTGACTTGTTTTATTTGTCTTTTTCATTGTAGATTGATGGATATTTTTTAACAGTGCATAAATACCTGCCTTGTTTCAGGAAATGCCGCCACGGTACAACTTGTCCGCGGCTACACTACCAGTAGCAGTCTACAGGAGCAAGAACGACCGGTTGGCGCCAGAAGAAGACGTCGCCCGTCTCGTCCGGGAACTTCCTAACGTGGTTCGCGACTACCAAGTACCGGACAAAGAGTTTACTCACTTAGATTTTGCCATAGGCATAAACGCTGCACCAATTTTGTATAAGCCAATGATGCAGTTAATGAGCAACTATACTTCGTATGGTGAATGATTTGCTTCATCAAATTACTGAATCAATGCATAATTACAAAATGTGTCGATCGTTGAATGATGCCCTTCTGTTATTTTTGTCGCTGAGCGCAAGATACGAATCAATAAATGTTAAAATTATCTCCAGCCGTCGAAATGCTGCCTCTGTCTAATTATAGACCAACTTATGTTTACAAACAAAGAGGGACTTTATTTACGACAAACCGGAGCGCCCCCTAGTGGACGCCACCAGCGTCGCGCATACGCGATGGGGTGTGGGCAAAAAACTCACCGCCGCCCACAAACAAACCATGGGAAGGCGATGTTATCGGCGCCGGTGTGAGTCCCCGTGCTTTTTTTCGCGTTGGAACTGTTGATTCTGCGTCTTCCTGACAATATCTGACTATGCAGGCGGCTTCAGCAAAATTAAGGATGGTCGTTACACCGCAAAATCTCGCATGAATAATGTGTTCTTACGTCCAATCCCATTTTTGCTTCCTCGGTTATCATCGTCTCTTAGCGTCGTCATGACAAGTTCAACCAAAATACGCTGGTGTTTTGAAAAATAAGCACCGAAAAACATGTACCGATTTTTCCCAAAAATAAACACACGGCAAGCATACCTTAATCATTACCCATGTCACCTTTTTGGGCAATATATGAATTTCCAGAAGAACAGCGAGTTATCACCCTGCCTAGCAATACCCTGACTATGGAGCTCGCGGCCCGTTTTTCCTCGCGTCAGATTTGCGGTGACCACGAACCGTCCGGAGGTCACAGGACGTCCGTGAAAAATATAAAGGAGCCAAAGAACGACCTACTCTGCGCGTGTTGCATCCCCGATTTCCACGACCCCAAGGCCGAAGGACGTTTGTGTAAAAGATAACGATAAAGATACAAAAATAAAACTTCGAGTAAAAAAAATCCGTTTCTAAAAGAAAAAAATTACACCATCTTCCCGAGGGGAACCATGGGGTGATGCGGAGCATCGCGGATCGTTATTAACGGTGTTATTAACGGTGTTAGTAACGTTGTTAGTAACGTTGTTAACTTGCGTGTTATTACGTTGTTAACTTGCGTTGGTTACCACACATCGCGTGAACGTTGTTGGAAACTCCGCGATGCTCCGCATCACCCCATGGTTCCCCTCGGGAAGATGGTGTAATTTTTAATTGCGTAGACGAAGGTGAAACGGTTAACGAAGGTCTTTTTTGAGCAGCGTCTAGTACTTGAGGTGTGCACTTTGCTTTGATGAGGATGGCTTTGTGGTCGCTGAAGTGAACCGTGAGGGGATCTTGGTGCAGTGGGTGGATCTTGAAATTGGTGAAGACGTGATCAATGCATGTGCCGTGAATGGTAGTTGGCTGTTGTTTGCGGTCGTCGTATGATACGTGTTGCAGCGAGTGGTGTGATGACATGTACTCAACTATCCAATGGCTCTTCATGACGTTGACATTAAAGTCGCCAATGAGCATGAAAGGATGTGTGTCTGCGTATTGCTTTTGGTAGTCACCCATGGCCTCGTCGATGTACTGCTCCACGGCTGTGCGTGAGAGGTTGGGTGCGAGGTACATGGTCATGACGTTAACGCCGTAGACGCTAGCGGCACAATGCTCGCCGTTGCTACGTTGGTCAGCAGTGGGGCGCAGTTGTAGGTCCAGCGCGTTGACGGAACGTTTGTCGGAAGAACGGAGTGAAGTGGAGTCAACAGCGCTGAACTGAACGCGCGCAGCGCGCTACCGCTGCTTATATTCACACTTGAAGGAGAGGAGACTAGAGGAGGAGAGTTGCGCATGCGCGCGCGGTGTGAGTAGAAGCGAACGCACGCGAAGTGCACGCAGCTGGTAGAGAGAGAGAGCGGAGAGAGTAACGCGCAGCTGTTGGAGAGAGGGAAGGAGGAGAGTTGCGCATGCGTAGTGTGAGTGCGGACTACGACGCCGACGCCGCGGGACATAGACCCGAGCAAGAGATGCTCCGCATATAAAAAAAGAAGAAAGTGTGCGCACAAGCACAGCGCATTCACGGACTGCGAGGTTGTGAAACACCGAGTCCTCGCGAATGTCCCCGCGGAGGCTACTTACTACTCATAGCTGCACGGCTGGCGGGAACCTGGAACACGCGGACCTATCCAGCAGCAATGAATCCAAGGTGAGAGCAGCGCTCACCTGACGGACGGACGGACATGCAAGATGACGGCGGGTGGAAGTGCGGAAGAAGGCCGAAATGTCGACCGCGTCTTTGGTTGGAAGGACGAATGGGCTTTAGGACGAATGGACAGCAAGCGCCATCTCGTGAAATGAAAAACACCAAAAAGCAAAGAAAAGAGAGCACCAACACTTTGCTTCTTTTATTTCGCTGTAGATAAGGAACGGATAAACTTACATCGATTTTTTTTATATCAATCAATTCCGTAATATAATTCGGAGGGATTAAGGGAAACTTCATGTACTTTTTCATTTTGTGGGCTTTGTAAAATGTCTTCAAACGCAAATTGCAAAAAAAAACAAAAGCCAATTTTGGCCAATTTTACGATTTTTTTAAAAATAAAAATAAAATTATGGTTTCAGATTTGTCTCGTTAATCCCTCGATAAAGTGTCAATGTCCTTAGAGAAAAAAATACAGAAAGATCCGCAAAGAGGTTATCACGTGAAAATGTTTGAAAAAAATTGGATGTATTCTCTATGAGGCTTGGAGGTGCGCTGCCACTATTCACTCCCGTAACACATCTATGCAACATGTCATTATAAGCTGGTCGTTTCCCAAGCCGAATGAAAGTAGCTCCAGTTTGCGTTATACACACGGGAGGTTACAAAAAACGTCTTCAACAATTACAGGCCAATCTCTGTATTACCCGTTCTTTTTTCTAAAATATTAGAACAAATATTAAATAGCCGAGTATCTGGCTTTTTTACAAAACACAAAATAATTTCAGAGCAGCAGTTCGGATTTCAAAGAAATAGATCGACGGAAATGGCACCTATAAACGTTACAGATAAAATTATAACCAATATAGAAAATAAGCAATAAACGATAGGAATACTTCTTGACTTTCGAAAAAGCTTTCGGCTCAATTAAGCACACAATACTGTTAGCAAATCTGAGTACCTATGGTGTAAGGGGCAAAGCGCCAGAATTAATATGCAGTTACTTGAGCTCTCGTTCACAATTTACCGTCTATAACGGCGTTAAGTCTGATATTCAACAGATCGCACATGGTGTCCCACAAGGGTCCATTCTAGGACCATTATTGTTTCTTGTTTATATTAGGGATATTGTACATATCTCGCATTTTGCGGACATGGTATTACTTACAGAAGACTCAAATGTTTTTTTAACTCCCACAAGGACCTCAGACATCTCTAAAGTGTACCAAATGATTGGTTAAACTATCCACGTGGCTAGTGACTAAATATAATATTTTCAGGGAAAAAACAAGGCACTTAATTTTGACACCGATATAAAGTTTAATTCTAACAAATTAGAGAAAGTTGAATCCATAATGTTCGATGGTTTATGGTTTTCACGAGTTTGCACTAAACAACTCATGTATGTAAGCTTTGTTTGACTCTCTCACGATCAATCGGCATATTACATAAACTAAGACTTTTACTACCATTTGGCTTAAGCGCCAACTATACTGTGCACTTGTGCACTCTGCACTAACATTACTGTTCATTGGTTTGGGGGACGAGCATGAAAAAGCCACCTTAAAAAACACTTTTAATACACCAAAAAAAAAAAAGCAATTCGGCTCATTGCATGCTTGTGCTATAATGATCACAGATACATTTATTTTAAGAAGTATAATTTATTCACTATCCAACAGTCAGTATATTTCAACTTTGCGAAAGTAATCTTCGATTCTCTCAAAAACAATACGGATCCCCTTTGTTGAGACGTGTGGATTATGATAGAGACAAAATACTTACTAATTATGGTGAACAAACATTGAAGCAGCCATTAACACAACTTTTAAATATGCTATCTACCCATTCCCGATATAGCATCTAAATCAAGATCTACAGATACATTAAAAAAAAGAAGAAGGGATTATATTTTCTAGCATATATGAAATATTGCGTAGAAATGCTGACAGACATTTCACTGTGTTAGAAATGTACATATTTCTCGTTATTTTTGTTATGTTCTTGTGTTTCATTTGTATATATACTGTGCGTTCCTTGTAAGAGCTGCGCCGCTCTGAAACCTGTATGGAACACGGGACCTTGGTCAGGCGTTTTAATACACCTTTTCTCCCTGCCATCCCAAAATAAAATTGCAAATAAACACAAATACAAATACACCAACGACACGAAGAAAGAAATTCGGATGCGGGGGAAAAGAAAAAGCGGATTACCGGATTATCGTTGGCGCCAAGTTCACCCCCCCTCCCCCCCAAAATGGAGTCCCGCACGGAGAACAAAACGAACACTGAAAGCAAAGAACAATACAAAATACAACACGATTCGTCGTGAAAGCATCTAATAAGTAGTGTTGCTTACGCCCACTCCTTTTAACCCTGTTTTGATACAATCTCTAAAACCCTGTTTTGATACAATCCCTACTTCCCCAGTTGTTTTTCTCTCGGATATGGATGGAAGCTTATAGACCGACACGCGGAGCGACTCTGTTTACCAACACGCCGCAAGGCCGCGCATGCGCGGTAGCTATGTGGGCAAGAGCAGCCCGGCTCTCCGTGTTTTCGCCATTGCGTTCTATGGCGTGCGCTCGTTGTTGACGTTGTAGGGACGCTTGTATCTTTATTTGTGCGTCGTATTTCCTGGAGAACGTATGTCGTATCCTATGCCCGACTATTTGAGCTCGCTGCCCGAGCCTGAACGGCAGCGGTATCGAAACAAACTGTGCGGTGACGGCGTTGCCTTCGACGATCCGTATGCCGTAAACAAGGCCTGCTGGACTTCCGACGTAAAGTTGCTGCCACCGAAGTCGACGGCTCATGTCGTCGTTTATTTAGTTTTTTCGCCAAGCCAGTTCACGGCCGACACGGTGCAGGCGTACAAGTCTCTCGAGGCCTACGATTACTTCGAGTCGGTTTCCGCACTGCCGGCGGGATCAGCAGTCTGTGGGTCTGCGGAAGTGTGTGTATTCATTAATTGATTAAATACACACAGCGTCTTCAAGTCAAGGTATGATATTTTTCCTACCCTCATGACCACAAGGCATGACAAGCAGTAACGCTTTGTCCTTTCTGCAGTCTTGGCGGTAACACGTTACAAGTAACGGCGTTGCCGGTAACGCGTTACTTTTTTCAATAACGTAGTAACCTACTCGTTACGTTTTCGACACAGTAACGGGTAACGTACTTACGTTACTACTTCAAGTAACGTAGTTACGTTACTCGTTACTCCTTCCCAAGTCTTAAAGAAATTACACTTCAATTTTTTCCGTGTTTTAGGCGTCAAGCCATGTTTTTCTTGGCGTTTTTTCTCGTGAGTATTTAGGTGAAACCGTAAAACCAGATAAAGTAATTATGTTCAGTTTCTGCACGAACATAATGTTTCTTGATATATGACATGTATCGTCAAAACCGTAAAATGTGCTAAATCTTAATTTAAAAAAGTAACGCAGAAGTAACGTGCGTTACTTTTTATCGGTAGCGGTAACGGGTTCCTTTTATTTTTAGGCAACGTAGCTCGGTAACGCGTTACTTTTATTTGCAAGTAACGAGTAACGTACTTCGTTACTTTTCTCCGGTAACGCCTACAACACTGCCGTTCTGTCGCCGATCCTCTTCTGCTGGGTAGCACGGGCGTAGCGAGCCTCCGACGAGCGCTTGGCCGATGCTTTGTGCGCGAACAGACATGGGAACAAAATCCCGGTGGTCTTGATCAGGCAACGCTTTCCCTGCACATAAGCAAGCCTCGGGACGGAGATTGAAATGGAAGCCGCACTTGCCTTCAAGAAAGTGTTTGCCGCACAAACGGTCGTTCGCGCGAGGCGACGATTCTTTTCGATCCACGGATATTATCCACCTTCTATGCCTTTCAGAGTCTGCCGGGAACTTGTGGAAACTCACTCCGCTACTTTTCTTGTACATTTCGGTGCAATTAACAGCAACACAGCTTCGCGGCATGCTGAAATGCCATGACGCCCATGCGAAACGTGCGCCCTTTGCCCACACCCTGCCACACCCCCGGCTCCGGCGCGATCGCAGCGCCGCCGCAGCTCCGTGACGTCAAGCCCGCGTGTCGGTGTATATATTTTTCGGTCCCGTATGTTGTGTCACCGCTGAGAGAACGAACCACTGCGCCGCGTCCGAAAGCAAGCAATGACGCCATACCGCTATGGCGCTAGCCTTGTAAACCAACCAGGGCCGTGTTCCAAAATTTACTCGATCTTACTCCAGGGTAAGAGTTTTGTACCTTGGCGTTCCAAAACCTACCCGCGTCCAGCGTTCTTCAATCTGTGTCGTCACGTGACACGACCCGCCGGAGTAACTCAGGTTCATTTGGGTAAGATTTGGTACACAGCCAAGGTATCCCCCATTCCGGGTAGTACGCGTGATATTCACGTGCTGCACAGTGGCATTGTTGGTATGCCCATATCGTTGAATGTACCGCAGGTTCCTTAGGCATGCGTATTTTAGCCCCAACACTTCGCGTTGCATGAAAGATTATCGGATAGTCTATCGGCAGCTGTTTTCCGTACGGCGACGTCGCACTCGTTAGGGTGTGAGGTCGCGTACGTGTCGCACCAATACCGCGACTGTGTTTTGATAATTCTCGTGGCCAATTTCCTCACACCGACGTAGCATAAATCTGCATGTTTGCGCCTGAATGCATTCTCGTACAACGAGTTTCGTCATGTACCGCGTTAGCCTGATTGAAAATAGCGATCGGCGAAGCAAGGGTGTCATAAAACTGGAGTACTCAGTGACTTTCTCGAGGTGGCAAACAAATGCACGCGGTGAACTGGCACGGCGTTCGGTGTACGTCGATCTGCGTTCACTTGACTTCGCCGTTGCGGCGTTTTCCCTTGCTCCCCGTGCCAGCAATATCGTAACTGTTCTGTTATTAGCTGAGTCTGATATGTAGCAACGAGAAGAAAAGGGTATTTGTTACTGTTATTTGAACGGGTAAAAAATAGCGCAGGAACACGGACAGAGTAGAAGACGGAAGACAAACAACTCTGTACGTGTCCCTGCGGTGTTTTTTTAACCCGTTAACCCGTTAAAATAAACTACGAACTAGCCTTTTCGTCATCGCTACGGTGCCTACTGCATCGCCCATCCCACGTAGCACGAGAACGTACTGATAACATTCCGGGAATGTTCAGAATAACATAGGCAACCTTCTTGGAATGTTGCAGATTTACGTAAGAACATTCTATCAACGTTGTTGGAATGTGGCGCAGGCACTTTTCGCTACATTCGGGAATGTTTTCAAAGGGATATTTTTAGAACATTCTGAGAACGACATAGAACTTTACCAGGACATTCAATCAACATTGAAACATCTTAACAACGTTCTAAGAACGTTCTCAGAATATCCAAAGAACTTCTGCAACATTCTTGGAATGTTTGCCCAAATTTACATACGAACTTTCTATCAACGTTGTCAGAATGTGGCACAGGCACTCATCGCTACATTCAGGGAATGTTTAAAAACAAAACATTCTATCAACATTCAAATATTCTAACAAGGTTTTAAGAACGTTCTCAGAACATCAAGAACTTCTGCAACATTCTCTGTAGAATATTCTCAAAGATTCCACAATCATGGCTTTGCTTAGGCTACAGCCCCAATAAGCCGTACTACATATATCTGGATACAATAAAGCTCCTCACAGGGCGATCAATACTTTTTTATCGAAAAATATTTCTTGTAGGCTTAGCACAAGCTAGCCACTTTCCTAGCGCACCAAACTGAGCATGTACTAACGACCGTTTACATAACCGATGACTCACTCCGAGCCTAAGAACAGATACCCATGGCATCCCACCCTCAAGCAGGACATATTTTTTTCAAAGTACTTAACCCGAGATGCTAAAAATCGGGTCTATTCAAAACTGCCCCTCTACATACGCAGTGAGTGCCAAGTTCATTATAAAGTTTGCAAACCATTGCTTTTTCCACACCTTATATCACATTCCTCGGTAGACTCATTACAAGATAAAACTGATCCTTATGCTACGTTTCCAAAAACTCCACTTAATTGGCATATTTTTGGGCACGAAGTGGCATATAGTGGATGGTGTCTCGAACCACAGGTTGCGTGAAAGCTCCGTAAAGTTGGCTTCACCGGCGAAAATTCTAGGAATGTTCGCAAGCGAACGTTCCAAGAATGTTGCACATATGAATGTTCAAGGGGAACGTTCCGAGAGCATTGTGCATATGAATGTTCGCCAACCAAGCGTTCCTAGAATGTTGAGCAGCTTACCTTGTAGGGAATGTTCGCATACGAACGTTCCTAGAACGTTCTGAATGGTGTTTAAACGTTCCTTCAACATTCAGAACACCGAGGAATGTTCGCGCGACATTCGGTGCTACGTGGGATATAGCAGACGACAGATCAACAACCCGGCGAAACCGAAACAGAAACTACCCGTTGACAGACTTTTGCTCCCAGAGTGCATGGAGTGCATCTCAAACGCTAGGGGCGCTGCTGGTCACAACTTCTGCAACATCACTTCGGCATCGCCAACGCCATCGAAATCGTCCCTGCTTTCGTTTCTCTCGTGTTTTCGTGCCCATTTTGATTTTGTAACGTTGATTGAAACCCAACCCCGTTATTCAAACAGTGTTGTTAAAGGTGGAGTTTTTGCTCACACGCATAGCTCTTTGGTTGTTGTGTGCTCCCAAAGTCGCGGGCGCAAGTTTTTCCGTCGTGGTTCTTCCTGGCAAGCCGTGTGCTGCACGTCGAAAGTCGGGCCAGTGCGATCCTACCACGTTAAGAAAGTGTCATCGAGTGCTCCGCAAAGCGCGGTGAGTTTGCACCGCTAGACCGCTAAACCGGCGTTGCGTTGCTGGGCTGACTGTAGAGTCCGTATTCCTTGTTTATTTTCTGTAGGATGTGCGGACTCTGGAGCGGAACCACGGGGACTCGGTAAGGTGGCCCCGCCGCGCGTGCGCTTGTCCAGGAGGCGCAACGGCACGAACGAGAAAGCCGCGTTCTCCTTCACATTGTCTTGCTTTGTATGTTTCTACAGCCTTGATGTTGGCACGCCTCCAACGGGTGGCCGGTTGTAAATGAGACATCTAGCCAGTGCAGTACAACCTTAGGAGCTAACTTGGGGTTTTTAATGTGCATCACGCAGTTGTGATTACACGAACGCGTGCCGGTACGAAACTCATCCGAGATCGAAACGGGTGGGTGCAGTGGGGATCGAACCCAGGAGGTTCCCGGCGCAGGCTTTCGCTCCACGCTCCGAGCTAGGACGCGTTAGCCCACTCGGCCACCGATTCCCCTGTGTTCTCCTGCTCGTGCCAGAAGCCCAGAGCCTTTATGTAGAGTTTGGCCATTCGTTGAGAACGATAGGAGACAAAATGAGGAAGCGTCATTGGCCGAAAGCGGGCTGGGCGTGTTCCATGGTGTCTTCACAAATTCGAATATGGCCAACCAGTAGCCGGAAATAATACCCTGGCAATGGTCACGAGACACGAAATTAATAAGTGCATCCGAGTAACTCTCGGCGATGAAAATAGGTGCACGGGATGTTTCAGTCATGGTCATCGAAGATCATGGTGGAAAGAGAGCAACTAGCAGAACGATCAACATAATCCGTACGCCAGGTGCTTAGGGCTGGGAATCGGCGTCGAGCGGTCACACTGTTTGATCAAAACAGAGTTTGAGCAGCACATTCATTTCTTACATCTTTCCGCATGATCATAATCGAAACATCATGTGCACCCTATTTTCAACCTGGAAGGGTTACTTCAACTCTAACGCGCTTGTTAAAACCATATACCTATGATTAAACTATTTCTTGCCAAAACTGCCAGGGTGTTCTTTTCGGCTTCGGGTTGGCCAAGAGAGCATGTCAAGTCCTCTTTCTGCGTCTGGTGCATGCCCTGGCTCTGCCCGCACCTCCCATTGAATAAACTCTCTATACACGGCTCTGGCTGCGTGCCTCCGACAGTCCTGCCGCATTTCGTCAAATGGAGTAAAGCCCCCTGTGTATGTGTTTGTGCTACAAGTCAGTGTTACTAGGTTAGGTCAGTTGTGGAACTCCTGCAGAAGAGGGGTACTCCCCCTCATTCACTTTAGTCTGCCTCCCATCGATGCTAAACTGTGCATTCCTAGAGTAAAGCCCCTTGGTGTGTTTGCGTTTTTATAGAGCCATTTCATCCTAGTGTATGGTGAAACACCATCTAGACCAGAAGTCTCAGCACGCGGCCCGGGACTCGCTGGGACGTGGCCTGCAGGGAACGAGTCCCGGTTCCCATGTCTCGAGCGCCTGAAGTGGCATGCACCATAGTGATCTCATCTCGCCGATTCATTTTCGCTCGAGAAGTATAACTAGGCTCTTTCAACGTCTTCTCATGGTTTATACTTATCGGTGTTCGTTTTCCATTTGTTTCGCTTTATTTTTGCTTCCCAGCTTTTTGTAATGTACAACAATTCCGCTATTGCTGCAAGAGCCGAGCATTTCATTGAAAAATGCATCTCGGCTGCTTGTGAACTCTCGATCAGCAGGAGCAGCGGCGAAAGATAACGCTCCAAGTTCGTCTTCTCAACTTAAAAAAAAAAAAATATCACCATTATGATATGAGTATTTGTTCAGAGTATTGTAATAAAAATCATAGAAAGCAAGAACTATCAAATTAAGATTGATTTTTTAGACACATGTAGTGCTAGGTTAATTACTGAGTAAATTGAGCGACAGGAACAACAGTGTACGTACTTGCCCTCTGGTTCTATTAAGAAAGCTATCACACTGGTGGCGCGGTGTCATTTTAATTATTGTTATCACATCAGGTCAGGGCCCAAAGTAGTCATATAAACAAATCAAATTCAGAGGTGTCACTGGCAAAGCTGCGAGTTTACAAAATCCATGAAGCACGAGGTCCCCCACATTCAAATGAGTTTGAGACCACTGATCTAGACGCTTTGCTTAAGAACATATGCATTCCATAGAATGCACTGCAGTCACTATAGAAGCCATCCCCCAAACCGGTGATGCTCCGAACAACAGGAGGTGAGTCGTGTGTGTGTGTGGGGGGGGAGGAGGAGGAGGAGGAGGAGGAGGGGGAGGAGGAGGAGGAGGAGGAGGGGAGGAGGAGTATTATTATTATTAAAGGACCCAGAAAAGAAGAGATTCTCTTAAACAATCTGGTTGGAACACGCATGTCAAAATTAAATTTCTGTGAAATTTGTTTTTGTTTAGAGCTTTTAGACGGCGAGAGATTTATTTTAAATTTTGCGTGCAAAGTCCATGACTTCACAGAATGGTAATTTACTCACCGAGATGGTAATTCGCTCTTCCACCTCAATGTGAAGGCGAAGCCGATACACTTTACTCAACTCGCCCGAAATGCAGTGAAAACAAGTGGAAAAGAGGGGGGGGGGGGGAGGGAGAGAGGGAGGAGGTGACTACCAACTAAATCGCGTCTCGCGCCGTAATATTGCTCTAAAAATATTGTTTTTCGCTTTAAATAAATGTTTTGCCACATGTGTCCCAGCCAAACTGTAAAAAAAAATTTTCTTTTTCTTTTTTGAGGGGTTTTTAAGAACAGAAATTCTTGTGCACAAACTGTGAAGATGCCCCAAAATCATAAAAAGAAAAAATGTGTTTAAATGTTACCATAGATGTGTAGCTATACTGTTTTGCAGTGCAACAAATAATATTTTGTTAATAAATTTTCGTAGAAATTGAAGCTACAGAAGACTGCAATGGAATCCGCCTCTGTGGCTTCGAGGCAAAGTGCCGGGCTACGGATTCTCAGGTCGTGGAGTTCGAATCCTGGTTGAAGTACCTGCAATCTTACAAAGGCTTATTGCGGAGAAGGCGCCGTGTAACCGAGCTTTCAGTTGCCGTCAAAGATCCCCATGGGGTCCAAATTAATCCTCAGTCCTCCGCTGAGAGACGTGCCAGATGCCCATGGTTGGTTTGGTATGTCAAACCCCCAAATTTGATATGAGAAAGCTGCGAGGCCTACTTGTCAACGTAAATCTGATAGTGGACTACTTAACAACTTGTGCCACGCAGAGAACAATGGCTGGATGGATGGATGGATGTTAATGGCTCTACCCTTTGTAACGGGCAGTCGCTTGCGGCTCAAATTCATGCCGTTCTGGGTTTCCTGGAGGTCTTCAAATGCGTATTTGACTAATTTCTGTATCATAAGTGGAACTTATTTTTATATATCAAATATACAGATCCAATAAGAATAAAACACCATAAAACCCCGATCACATTTGTTTGCAGCATATAGGGTGGTCCAAGTCACCAGGCTCGATCTAAAATGGACTGTAAAAATCGACGCCTGCACGTAGCAATTTAAACTTTTCGTCAAAGCATGTATTTCACAGGTCGGTTTTTTCTTGTAAAATTACAAAGCGTAGTTCTCTTTCTGTAAAAAATAGGGCCAAGAAACTTGCCAGGGTCTACGGCAGGCGACGACCCAGACGACCAAGTCCAGTAGCGGAGTGTGTTTGGCGTTCGTATTGATAGATGGCGTCGGGAGCAGCGTCCGAAGGTGCAGCCGACCAGCGAAAGAAAGCAGACGACACGCAGACGAAATCCGTTGGCAGCAAAAGCGCCGCCGTTATGCAGACGCGTTTTTTTACTTTAAGTTTTGCTTTTATTGTCCGCATTTATTTTTTAACCGAAGGTACATTTCAAAAAGATTATGTTCATTTTAATAAACCACGGTGGTCGCGAGCCGTCGCGATAAGGAGGTAGCGCCATCTATCAATACGAACGCCAAACACACCCCGCTACTGGACCCCTGTCGTCTGCGTCGCTGCCCGCCGTAGACCCTGGCAAGTTTCTTGGCCTTATTTTTTACAGAAAGAGAGCTACGCTTTGTAATTTTACAAGAAAAAACCGACCTGTGAAATACACCTTTGACGAAAAGTTTAGATTGCTACGTGCAGGCGTCGATTTTTACGGTCCATTTTAGATCGAGCCTGGTGACTTGGACCACCCTATATACTGTTTTTGGACCCGCATCTCATAAATCAGCATAAGGTAGAAAATAATGGTTATCACAAATTGATTGATCTATCCGGCCGATCACGATAATGCAAGGAAAATTACTGTCAATTAAAAGTACAGTTTGATTAATAAGTTTTCACTGATGTAATCCCAGCCATACTACTGGTGTATCAGGAGCGGCCAGGCTCTTTAACTCGACCGCCAAAATTCGGTTTCTTAACCTATCGCGCTACGACTTTGTGCAGCGTTGCCCACAGATGGTGCATTTTTTTTGTAAAATTTGCAAGAGCGAACTTACTTGAGGAAAAAGTAAAAGAAGAAAAGGCATGCAGCTCTTATGGAAATGCGGCGGACTCCAAAGGTCTTTGAACAACACGGGGCACCCGCCTCGCACGGGGAGACAAGAGATGGCTAGCAAGCGGCCGCGATGCCAACCGCGCCAACGAATCGAGCATACGGCGCCGAGAGCCTACTGGGTGTCCTTGGCAGACGATCTGTTTCGACTTAAAAGCGGAGCGGACGTTGCTCCGCGAGGCGCTGCGGCTGTAGGAACAGTGGCGGGCAGCGTAGCAAAGAAGGAACTGCAAAGCAGACTGACATCGGGTACCCGTAAAAGTCAAAATAGTCAAAAATAATTGTAAACAGCCGCTTCACAAACCATTTTCTAATCGTTTAATGTGCCTCATTCGATATGGTTTTATCAGTAAGGATGATGAACTAATGGCGTTGGCGACTGATATCAGAAAAGCTCGCTGCCGCTTTGAGTCGAAAGATAGTCACTAAAGAGAGCGGGCTATGGGGCACATGGTGTGTAGTTAATTGACGATTCGATGACATGCTTATCTTATCGCCATTAGTGGTATTGTTTGAACCTTGGGATTAAGCCACATTTTCAGGAGCTAAACCTTTCTTTCTTTACTTTTTTCCTCAGGCTAGTTCACTTTTGCAAATTTTACAAAAAAATGCATCTGTAGTGGTAACGCTGCACAAGTATTAAGCAATAGGTTAAGAAACCGTTTTGTTAAAACTAGCCACTCCTTAATACACCAGGAGAACATGTAGCTTGATTTTTTTAGTGAAATAAAAGCTTAATTTGATTTTGTTTTCCACATTTCTGTTGATTGCAATAGGACGTTACTTTTCTGTAATTGTTCTTTCTCTTGCATTCTGATTTTTCCATACAATAGCAGATTATGTAACACATGAAAAAATTCAACGCTAGAAATAAAGCTTAATATTCTTGTTTGCTTAGAAGAGCACTTTTTTTTTGCTGCATTATTTAACCCTATATAAACATTTCTTGCTTTATGATTATTTTTATTGGAATACAAAACAAATGCACATAGAAAGTGCCACATAATACTTAAACAACAAAAAGTATCCTTTCGGGATTGTATTTTGGGGAAAGTTTGACTTGCGTCATCATAGTAAAACTTCCGCTCATTAAATCACAGTTGCTCTCTCGTGACCACGGAAAAAGTAAGTAATCTTCAAAGGATTCGTGCAACTGCTTTTATTTTCCGAACTGATTTGTGTATGGAGCAATTTTACAGATCAAACTGTGGCCAATTAGTTGTGCTCTCGAAACAAACCAGGGTTAGGTATAATGTAAAAAGTAATTAGAAAATTTATTTATTGAAAATACAATATATGTGTATTTGGAGTGTATAAATGCCGAAACTTCTAAAGTCATGTCAAAGTAAACGTTGAAAAAAATATTCAGAATATACAAAATGTGCCCCATGCCTTTGGCTATTACTTCGATAGTTAGTGTAATCTAGAGTGAGTTATTGTATTTTTGGTTTGTCAAAGAGTTAGCTTCCACAACACTTGTGCTTTTCAAAGAAGAAATGCTTATATTGGTGAAACACAGATAGTAGACCTCACACCCCAGCAGAATGCTTTCTTTGTGTTTACCTTGGTTTTGTCATAGCCCTGATTGCAGGATCCTTCTTCTTTAACATTTTTGTCCGCCTTGTTGGGTACATAAAATGTGCACGCTGGCTTTCAGGACTAGAGCACTGCACGGGCCCGGGCCAGCCCGAAAGCCCGAGCCCGGCCCGGCCCGCGGGCCGGGCTCGGGCCGGGTAGCACTTATTTTCTCGGGCCCGGGCCGGGCTCGGGCTCGAACAAAAAAGTTTTCGGGCCGCGCGGGCCCGGGCCGGCCCGGGCTGTGCCTGGGCAGTCGTGTGCCGTAAATTCTAATCTGTTGAGAACAAAAAGTTTGCTCATTCATATTTTAAGTTCATTGAAAAAAAAAAAAGGGCTAAGTGCAAAGTCACTACAGCGCCGTTCACAATAACAAAAAGGCGTCTTGCAGTTAGAAAGCCCTCAAGCGGATAAAAGAAAACGTACGAACTAAACCATCATAGTGGGAGAGTTCGGGCAGGAAAACGAGGGCACTTCGGTCGCAGGGTTCGCAGGGACGACGTTCGAGATCTTGCCTCGAAAAGAAGGTGCCTGGGTTTGTTTCAATACTTGTGTGACACGAAGAATGACAAGGTAGCCACTGACGAATTGGAGGAGTATCTGCAGGGCAAGAAGGACTACTCGTGCTCAGGAGTGTTTGAGGTTTGCGACTTCTGGAGAGCGCAGGAGAAGGAATTCCCTAAACTGTCCCTTCTATCCCTGCGCATCCCCGAGTGCTCGCAGCGAGCGGAACCTTAGCGCGGCGGGCTACGTCATGAAAGCAAGGCGGACCTGCCTGAAGAAAGAGTTAATGGACAATTTGTTGTTTCAGTACAAAAACATGTAGGAAGGAAAGTTCGCTGTGAAATGAATTGAATGGAACAACGAAAAGTGGAGTATCTGTTCAAGAAATTCATTAATAAAAAATTCCTTTCTTTTGTCTCACGAATTCTTGGTCTGCCATGAGTTTAAAGACTGTCGCAAATGATGTGCATATTTCGCCCTTATTCTCGGAAATACATATTCTAAGTCGTATATTTATGGTGTAAAAAAAATCTCGGTCCCAGTTCTCCGGCTCGGGCCGTGCTCGGGCTCATATTTTAAAATTCTATCGGGCTCGGGCCGGACCCGGGCCGTGTCTCTACAGGGCCGGGTCGGGCCGGGCCTAGAAATTAAAAATTCTGTCGGGCTCGGGCCGGGCCCGGGCCGTGTCACTACCGGGCCGGGTCGGGCCGGGCCTAGGAATTCCGGCCCGTGCAGTGCTCTACTCAGGACAGCATTGGAAATTATAGTGATGCTTACCGACAACCACCTGCTAAGCGAGCGCCTATAACATCATTTAAAATGTCCCCAGAACTCTTGAGGTCTCAAAAATATGCCACAACACAGTTGAATTAGGTAAATAATGCCATCTTTATTACAAAGTATGATGCAAGCAGTTAGCCATGTTATACATGTGCAACCACCGTTTAAAAGACTATTTTCTACAGCCCACCAATTTGTGATAAAGCTGAAACCTATGTCGAAATTGAAACTTGAGTTCTTCGGCTATCCACGAGATTGTAGAAAATAATTTTTGTCACTAAATAAATGTGTTGACGACGCTTGGAAACCATCGATCACCAGTGATCAGCAGCCTATGGGCATGGTAAGAAAAGAGTGAAATTATGATTTAAATCGCAGTTCAAATCATAGTGATTATTATTCTCCACCCTGGTCATGGCACATGTGCAGACTTACCCATTCATTCATTCAGGTTTTTTTTCTGTATTGTAAAGGTTCCTCTGCTCCGCATCTTCGGCACAGACCAGATAGCCTGATTCCGCAAAACTACTTTGTTAGCAAAATCACTCCTGCCAGAAAGCTTGTTTTCGTGGTGCCAGACGCTCGCACCGTTAAGGCTGGTTCACTCAGACCCGTTTTCTTATGTTACATAAAGTTACGGAGGCTTATTTCCAAGTCATCGGAAACTTTGTTCTTCGCGTTAAGCGTGTGGCTACCAATTCAAGGAGACAGCCTAACACGCGACATTCTGAACACGAATGTTTCAATATTACGAGCTAGGACAGTGAGTTACCGTAGCATTTAAGGAGTTCAGCTCGGTTCAACTTTTAAAGACTGGGTCACAGAGCACCGTTTTCTTGCAATACGTCTAAGTCGCCGAAACATTTGTGTCTTGAATGTCGCGTGCAAGGTATACCCCCTGAATTGGTAGCTACGCTTGATATGAAGCACATATATCATGGTGGCCTGTACATAAGCTCACCTACCGTGATGTAAGGAATCTGGGCTGTGTGAACCATCCTTTACTCACGACGCTGCACTAAGCAAGAATAATTTATGTTTCTGAGTACATGAGTTGCACTAAGCACAAACCTTCTGCAGTGTGCACCTTGCACCACCAGTGTTTCTATAACAGGTAGACTGAATTGGTTTGTCCTAAAACTTTCCTGACATTTTGAAAATATTATTGCTTTTAGCACAGTTGCGTCATCATCTTATATATTGTGAAACATATTTTGTAAACTAGATTTCAGGATATATATTCCAAGGACGAGTCCATTTCATGATTTTATGCACTGTAATTAATTCCTAAGTTCAAGAGCAAGCAGGATTCTACTTTTAATACTGCCACACAAATTTGTACCGATCACGGGTTTTTTAGGTGACCTACCTGACTGATAAGCTTTCGATCCAGGCAAAATATATGCGACTGAGGTAAAGAATGCAGATGTTGAGTAATATATGTTAATCTAGCTTTTCTTTTACTGTTTCAACGAGTTTAAGTAATGCAATTTATTTTTGGTTCTTTAAAATAAAAGTAGGTTCTGCAAATGATGAAAAGCTATTTAGTTTCACGTTCCACTGTTGATATAGTGCCTATTACCAAAAGAATGCGGAAAATACATTCTCAATTTAGCTGTTCAAACCAATTTGATCCCTTTCTTTCTGCTCCCGGAACTGAACCGGAACTGAACCGAAAGCCGTGAACCTGAACCAGAGCCGAACCAATAAATATTTCGGTTCAACACTCTGCTGGTGCACGACTGAAAAAATCTGCCTGGTTCGGGTATCGAACCCGGGACATGTCCATTTCCAGTGGAGCACTCTACCAACTGAGCTTACCAGGGGTTAGACGCAGGGCTGGCCCTGCACCATCGAGCGCCCTGGGCAAACTCCGACCGTGGCGCCCCCTTCTTTTTTATTTATACACCCCTATCTACTGGGTACAACACCACATTGTTGGGAAACATGTGAGCAGTGACCCAAAACGAGCACTTTGTGAGACAAAAACCGCATTCCAAAGACAAACGGCGATCGAGCATGTAGCATCAGGTCAACGTCGCGTCCAAATAAATAAAAAAAAAAGCTACGCGGCGGCGTTTTTTTTTATGGCGCCCTCGGCGACCGCCCAGGTCGCCCATTCTTACGGCCGGCCCTGGTTAGACGTCAGTAGAGCAAACAGGTTTTATCAGCTGCCACCAGTCTAACATCAACAAGGGCGAAAGGCTTTTATTTTCGTCATTCTTGTCCAGCTCGCTTGCAACTTTCCATTTAATTGCATTAAAAATTAGCGACTTACCGTAGAATACCGTGCAACC
Source organism: Ixodes ricinus (assembly GCA_037355805.1). Lineage (NCBI taxonomy): Eukaryota > Metazoa > Arthropoda > Arachnida > Ixodida > Ixodidae > Ixodes > Ixodes ricinus. The sequence goes on from JAZHYW010050857.1 coordinate 35,504, forward strand.
GCCCTTACCACACTAAGCGCCCATTCCCAAATTTCTAAGATCTGAGAAAATATGCACAGTACATTGACATGTGAAATTGATGACCGGACAAGCGCCCATCCCCCATTTTTTCGCGATTATCTCTTAATTTAAAGTGGGCGCTTGCCCGGTATTTTACGGTAATTCATTGTGGGCCATGTGCAGCAACTGTCACAGAGTGGGGTCAAATTAATAAAAATAAAGCATTGATCCACTCTTGGGATAAACGAGGAATCAAGTGAAAATAACAAAAGAGCTAAGTTTGACTGGTGACTAGTGCTAGGTCCACGCTCGGTGTAAAATCAGTAGAAAGAGACGGTGACGCAGGGAGGATAAGCAAACAAAAGATTAAATTTAATAAAGTGAAAAACATAGCCGTGCAAGGCACTAGCGCACTCAACACAAACCACACTTCAGCTAAATGCTACGGAGCCCTGCGAGCCAGAAGCTAATACTAAAAAGGCTCAACACTCATAAAAGAGTACCAGGCCAACAAAACAGTGACGAAAACCCGACACTAACCAACAACGAGAGCAAACAAAGATTGAACTCGAGCGTTACTGCTACACACATGGGATCACCCCAAAACAGTTGCGACAGAAAGTAGCACTGCGTATAAATCGTCCCAACCTTCAACACTTCATACTTCAGAGCCAGAGGATGAAGTAGACAAGTCAAAGAAAACCAGGCTTAGCTTTCTGGTAGGTGCCGAGTCGTAGAGCAGTCCGTAGTCTGGAGTTGTTGGCCGAAGAACGACGTCTAGGAGTCTGGCGGTCCGGTCAGAGGCTTGATGAGGTTGACACCGCGCACCACAGAGCCACGCACGCTTCAGCACAACAAACTCTAACACTTGCCCGACAGGCAGGGCAGAAGTCGAAAATGATAAGTTCTAAGACTCACATGCAGGGAGTAACCGCTTCGAGCAGCGACCCGGCCAGGTCTGGGGCTTGACTACCTCCTTTGTTCCCAAATCCCTTTATATAGTCTCATCTACCGACCAACCTGCTGACCTCACCTTTTGGGTCAGCCACCTTCCCAGAAAAACAAGCTACCCGGCATCGACCCAAATGGCAAAACCTATTACATTTTTCTGACAACCAAACATACGTGCACATCCATTCCCCCATACGAGTCCAAAATATCAATTATCGACGATACACAGAACATGACAACCACCAAACTGAGTAAAGTCGCCGCCTCCAAAAAGCGCGTTAGGCAGTGTAAACATATTTGTGTCCTAGGCGAGCCCTCGCGTTCCAAATTGGCACCATACACGAATCAGCACACGCATCCCTCTGTCTGCGAGGTCAAAGCCACAAACTGTACCCCGGGATGAAACATAATCCGCGTCGCCCGTCAACAAAAAACCAACCCCTAAACGAGCAAACCGAAACAGGACGAACTGAGATTAAAGGCGGCACCGCACTCCCCTTCCTGACCGTACCGACACTTAAAGTAAACCAAAAAGAAAATCATAAAAATAAAAAAGAATAATAAAGAAATGCCTGAATTTGTGACACACACTCCATTGTGGGCAAGCACACAATCTGCTGTAGGCTATAGATTATAAAAGTGAGGGTTAGAATCTACTCTTCTGTTTCTGTTGCCGCTCCTGGAAAAGTTGTGACAGGGAGCTTTGAGGATGTCCATTTTAGAAAACCTCTTGTCATATTACCAGACTGATTTTTTTTTTTTACATTCCTTCTGTTGCCTTTTGTTGTAAATACTGTGAATTTTGGTTCCAGTGTAAATGAATGAAGTGGTAACAAAAAGTATACGTTGAAGTTGAATGGAATTTCTAGGCTGGCTTGCTCGACATAGTGCAAAGATTTTCAGACTTAGGCTAATTAACTGCAGAAATTAATCTGTGTAACGAACAAAAAACACATTTTTCTTGCACGTGCCAGTTTTCATTTAAAAAGGCTCGAGGTACACCTAAGCACTTCTTATGAGTTTAGAATGCAAAGCACGCACGCCGCTCTTCGCTCCCTTTAATCTGCGGCGTACAACGTACGCTGACGCTTGGGCGTGGAACGGTGGAGCCGCTGCCTCGTGGACATGCAGCGGCATCGGGACGGCGATTGTTCAAACTGTCGTGTGCCTTGCGGCGCGAGGAAGGAACAGACAGCAACATAGTTCCCAGCAGAGCGAGACCCCTTAGTTTATTCTATGCGCCATATATATTGCCACGTGCCGTACAACCGATAAGAGGCCAGCGAACATGGTGATCAGTGATAACACAACAGTGTGATAACACAGTCAGGATGACACCACACAAACTGACGTGCAGCTGGCCAATGGGAGCCTCGTCGACATGCGCCAGCCAGTGGGTCCGAAGTGCAAAAGGTGCCGTTGGCTAGCTTGCACATGCATCCATTGAGGTGCTGTTTTGCATGGTTTGCAAACTGATAACGTCAGCTTGCTCATGAGACAGTTAATGCTTTCGCATTAAAAAAAATAAAACATATCGAAGGTCAAAGTACCCCTTTACTTTCATGCCGTTTTCGAATGATGTCGCTGGGAGACCACCTTGTTTTCCGTTGGGTTCCGTCTTCAGAGCCCCCAGCTGCTTCCTCCGCGATTGTCGGGTCACGGCGGCGATCGTGACAACAGACTGTTTGCTACAGAGCTGATGGTGAGTGTAGCATTGGAGGGGGCCTGGTTTTGTTGACTTTCACACATTCTCCACTGACGCTACACCATAGCTCACGTAACCTGCCACAAGCGCCTGCAGATCGCTAAGTAATTAGTTTTTTCTCTTTGCGATTACGCAACGAAGTGACTCTTTTCGTCGGAAGGTCACTTGTTTTTTTCTCACTTGTGCTTTGATAAAGAATCTAACAAAATACAAGCTGCAAATTCTTTCAACATTAAAATCGTTGCACTGCCCCTTTCAGAAAAAGCATTATTCAAGCTAGGCTGTGCCGTCTTAACAAACACCCTTTCTTTTTTGTTTTATTATGCTGGCCCCAGAACAGGAGAGCCATCAGCTTGGCAAGCATGGAATATTCTTTGGCTAGAAGTTTACTAAAAGTAATGCAGTGTTTTCTGCCTGCAGCTTTGGCCTCCAGGCTGCATCCAACATGACCGGTGCTGTGCAGTGCTTGCGGACAAGGCGCAGCGCGTTGGCCATTGTGAGCGACCGTGACAAGTGGTCCGTGGAGAGACGCTTTGTTGTGCACCTACTGGTATCTGACTGAAATGATGAGTTCCTGCGGCGGCAGTTTGTCCTCCAAATGTGGTAAGTGATGGAGGGAGCGGTCGGTGAGTACCCAGCTTTATTCATAGTCGTTGCTGTCAGATTCTACTGCAGCAGACAAAACAGAACAAAGCCTGAAAAACACATACTTTGTAGAACATCTTTTCTACGACACACATCCTCAGAAATGCAACCGAACGGGACACATTGGTCGTCATTGGACTCTGACAGTTCCTTGTCACTGTCCATGAACCACAGACGGTTGTCTTCTCCACCGTCCAAGACATTCAAGATACCACACTTTTGAAGGAGTGCGTGACCATCGACCATGGGAGCGCCATTCCACGCTCTATGAACCCACTTCGCGAGGTTGTCTAGCGCTGCTTTCTTCAGACGGCCTCGCCGGTGTCGGAGGACGCTCTCCGTCGACGAGCCAGTCGTGAAGCGTGCACGTGGTCTCTATTGGCTTATTGAGGCAGGCGTCAAGCAACTTGAGTTGGGATGTCATTCCGCCCGGAACAATCACAAGGACGGCTGCGACAGGCCACAAGCTTGTCTCTCACGCCTTGGCTTATGTGACGCGGAATGAGTCTAGCCCCAGCATAGAATGGACACCAGGGCTAGCTCCAGGCCTCATCCTTCGCGCGGAATCGATCCGGTCGATCGTCAACTTCGTGTCCATCCACCCTTTGGGGTGCACTCACACGACCACATTCCAGAGTGGTGCGCTCTGATGGTCGTCAGCAAAACAAAATCAAAAGGGCGAATCTGCGCATTTGCGTAGACTATACCGAGCTCATCCGGGACCGACTCGTGGTAGGCCTCCTCGATACGACTCTCGACATTTCGCGCTGTGCTCTATAACTTGCAGCTTTAGCATCTTGGAAAGCTCATTCTTCACAGGTGGTAGCATGTCGTGGTCGAGATAAGATTGATTGGACTGCATAGGTTTATTTCTAGCGTAGCAATACAGGTGTGAGTCATGCCGTTTCTTGTTGCAACCTGGTGGAGAGAGGGTCTGCGCACAGAAGCAGCGGGCAGTGTCTAGGGCAACCCGGCGGCGGTGGCGTTGATGATGATCTCCCCGACATGTCGTGGACGAGATAGATTAATTGAACTGCGTAGGTTTATTCTAGCATAGCAATACAGGTGTGAGTCGTGCCGTGTCTGGTTGTGATCTGGTGGAGAGAGGATTCCGCACGCGGAAGCAGCGGGCAGTCCAGGTGCACCCGGCGTGAGCTTGGGAGAGGCTGGAGCGTACTCCGCCTCGCGTGCCATGGTGTACAGGAGAGTATTTACCTGAGCAGCGCTGCCTTGCTTGGTGAGTCCTGAGATGACTCGGTAGTGATCCCACCGCATAATCCAGGGCTGCTAGTCGTCTAGATGGTGGAAGCCGAGCTCCTCAGGAAGAGCTGACGACAAATGGGTTGAAAGGCTGGTGTTGGAGCCGTTGCTTCTGGTTGCCGGCTCTGACTGGGTGATGGCATCAATTTGGATGGGTGGGGAACTGTAGCTGCTGAATTGCTGTGCTAGCACCACTGCCACCATGTCGTGGTCGAGATAAGATTGATTGAACTGTGTAGGTTTATTCTAGCAAGCAATACAGGTGTGAATCGGGCCTTGTCTGGTCACGATCTGGTGGAGAGAGGGTCTGCACGTGGAAGCAGCGGGCAGAGTCTAGGGTCACTCGGCTGCGGTGGCGATGATGATGATCTCCTGACATGTTGTGGTCGAGATGAGATTGATTGAATTGCGTAGGTTTATTCTAGCATAGCAATACAGGTGTGAGTGGTGCCGTGTCCGGTCGCGATCTGGTTTAGAGAGGGTCCGCACGCAGAAGCGGCGGGCAGAGCCCAGGGTCACCCGGCGGTGGTGGCGATGATGATGATCTCCGACACCTCCCCATTTCGGGAAGAACAACACTCACACTTCTTCAAAGCGGTCAGTGGACGACTCACACGTCCTTTCCTTGTAGACGGTAGATGCCACTGCCGGTTGCAGGTGTCCTCTTGTTCGCCGTGTAGTGGCAGTCGTCGTCTGCACCATATAGGAACGGGGTTGAGGCGCTGGCCCCAGAATGGGGCCGTAAGACGCTGCTCCTGTCAGAATTCTGGCCGCAGTTCCAGGCTGAAGGGTGCCGAGCTCACATGTTCTGCGGCGCTCGTCATAGTTTTGGCGCATCTCTCCTTGTATAAGGCATTTCTGGAGCAAAAGTCGGTGGTGTCCCAGTGGGGTTGGAGAGATTTAGGCTTTACTGGCACGTTTGTGCGCAGTCTTCGTCCCATGAATAGCTTTGCTGGCGCGTAACCTTCGATTCCCGGCCGGTCGCTGCGCGCAAGCAATGGTTACTTTTCTAGTTCTTCTTTCTCTTTAAATAGCAAGTTCTCACCAAGGCTTCACTGCGCGGGTCCAGAACTTGTTCTAGACTATGGGGTGCCTGGGCACTAGACTGCTGAAAGGCAAGATACATATCATTAACAGGCTTCATACACCTGAGTGAACATGCCAAATTCACCCAAGCCATGAATAGACAAGATCTGAACCATGGTCATTTCTCTTGAAAGAAAGGCTGAAGAACTCACCGCCTGCATAGCGCTTGCAGTGGCCACCTCTTGCGGTAGCCAGGCGGCTTTCTTGTGTGGCACCATGTGGCTCCATGGTGCTGACCGAAGCCCTGTCACAATATCGGACTGGTAGATATGAAGAGGGGAGATACTGTTAACGACAGGTTTCATACACCTAAGCAAGATCCACTCCTGCCGGCGAATCAGCACATAGATAATATCCGAACATAATCATTTCCCCGAGACAACTCACCGCGGCTGCTCTGCGCTTGTCACGGCCACACGCTGTGGCAGGCAGACTACATTCTTGTGCGCGTCCGTGGCTCGTTCAACGCTGCCATTCTTCATCATCTGCTGCCTTCATCATCTGCTGGGTGAAGATGTACAAATAATAGGCTTAAAGACAAAAAATCATTCTAAATAGCCATGATGCAAACAAATTCATCAGCACAACCACATACCATCATTCATCAGCACAACTTCGAAAGGAGAGTACAAGAAAGGGCTGCCTCTTAATCACCGCTCCTCTTCCAACTCCTTTCCTTGAGGCTTTCAACAAAGCTCAAACCTCCTTTAAGCTCTTTTGCAAGTTGTTTGTTTGCCTGCTTCTCAATCCTGAGCAGCCTCTCAGGCACAAGCTCTTTCGTCGCCATTGCTTGGCTCGATTATGTCCAGGTTTCTTTTCTGAAAGCATTTTCATCATCTCTTTCCTTGTTCCTCGAGGCAAAAGTCTTTTCTTCTCCGTGGCCTTGCTTGGGTTGCCTGGAAGACTCGTATATTAACTACTCAATCTGCAAAAGTCATGTAACTAAAGAGTTACCTGACTGGCATCGTGGCGGTCCTGGAAGGTCACGGGGAAAGCAGCGGCTCATGCGCCTTCAGGGGAGGCTTTCTATAAGCTTCTTTTTTACAATCTGTTAAAAAAAAAAAAAGTTTATAAGTATTAAGAAAGGTGGCCACTTGATGCGCAAAGCAAAGAGCTTACTTCTGTGGGCCAAACCTTCCAAGTTTCAACATGCAACAGAGTTTGGAAGACGCCAAACCTTAAAAGGAAAAAATTCGGCAAAGATTTTGGCCGAAATATGTCAGAATTCCCTGCGCACGTGCGTAGAACGTGCCAGGTGTTCCGGTTTTGATCTATACCCATTGATACAAAAATAAGCAAATCTAACAGTAGGATAGGACTTTATTAGCAAATACAGAGTCGGTATTAATTGACGAGGAATTCATTTGAGTTTTTGTCAGTCTAGGCTTTTTGCAAAATCTACCGTAGAAAAAGCACCTGGCAAGCGCCCACTCAAAATTTTGAGATAATTGCGAAATAAAGTGTTTGATAAACAAAAAGGAGATACATACGCTAGGAAAAAAGAGCCCTTTGACTTTGGTTTTATGTGTGGTTGCATGCCTATCGAAAGGGGGCTAAAGGAGCATCCACGAGACAGACAAACAGCAGCAGCGGTCCTCCCTCGCATACCTGCATCTCGGCCCACTCCTACGCGCTTGCACGTTGTTCGCAGCGGTGGCAACCACCTGCCAGCTGCTTCTCAACATGGTGCCATTCGTCGGTGTCCGCACATGTCGAGCAGTCACCGAAAACACCCACTTCAGCTTGGCCGCAAAGTGGCCCCAGGCTGGGCGAGTGCATCCACATGGCACTGCACCATGTCTGCCCTTGACTGCAAGAGCAGCATCAACACGGTTGCCACCCACGTCTTCTTGTTTCGCCCAGTATCAAGGTACAGTAATCCCTCGTTATAACTGCTAGATTTTGGGAGCTGAGACGTATTTCTGGCAAAAGTACTTTATTGCGAGGTGCAACACTGGCAGCCTCAGAACAACGACTGTCTGGAACATCAAATCGGGGCTCAATATATACAGATAAGATACACAGTGCGCAGGCGCACAGCACTCTGACGTCAGACATAAAAGTGCATACTTCATGGTGTGCGGTTATCAGCTATACACGCAGATACGACACTCCCTCCCCAACTATTATTGAAAACACTTATTAAAATTCATCAGGCCGGAAGCGATCAGGAGGTCGCCTGTCTCTGTGCTCCTCCGTATGACACTAGGAGGTTCCTTACTGGTAGGCACCCAACTCGGGTGACGTGCTAGGCTGTGCAGGCAGATCACCGCTGTGGTTACTAGCAGCAGGTGTAGCTACTATGTCTGCGGCATGTGGCATGTCTAACTCGGGACTGCCTTCCGGCTGCTCCGAACTTTCAACGAACGACCGTCGCAAATGATCAGCGTGCACAAACCTTACTTTGTTTCCGACGACAACCAGGTATGTGGATGGCGACTTCACTTTAGTCACTTTACCCGGCAACCATTTCACCACATCACCACGCAAAGAACGTACAAACACACGGTCACCCACCCCAAAAGATCTCGGTCCCAGATCTACGCTTATCGGCACACATTTTTACTTTTTCAGTTTTCTCGATCATTGCACTTTTTATATTTGGCCGTAGCAACGATAAGCGGGTTCGCAGTTTCCGTCTTAGGAATAATTCTGCGGGTGTCTTTCCCGTGAACGTGTGCGGCGTTGTGCGATATGAAAACACAAAATTGTCAATTCTATGTTGTAGTGACCTCGTATTGCCTTTCTCTTTGTCATCGAGCAACTGTTTCAGCAGTGCTTTCTTTGTTGTTTGTACAGCACGCTCTGCTGCCCCGTTCGATTGCGGGTGATAAGGCGGCGTGAGCGTGTGCTTGACACCGTTCGCTTTCAAAAAATCTTGAAATTCGGAGGCTCGGAACTGCGGACCGTTATCAGTCACTACTTCCATTGGTAACCCATGCGATGCAAACAAAGAACGGACAGTTTCAATTGTCTTGCATGCAGTCGTCGAGTGCATTATCTTGACTTCCAACCACTTGGAGAAAGTATCAATCGCCACGAGAAACGTCTGTCCTTCTTTCTCGGCAAAATCCAAGTGTACTCTTTCCCATGGATTTTCACAGAGCTTCCATGGTGACAACGGTGCCGGCTGCGCTGCGGGCAGGACACTTTGACAAATTTTACACTTCCGTACAGTTTGCTCGAGTGCTTCGTCTATACCAGGCCACCAGACCATTGACCTGGCCACTGCTTTCATTTTTGTTATTCCGAGATGTTGTTCGTGCAGTAAACCCAGAACAACATCTTGCAGGCATTTTGGAACGACAATTCTGTTTGTCCAGATAATACAACCGTCGTCAATGGAAAGTTCAAAACGACGCGTCCAAAATGGCTGCAGTTCGTCAGGCACACTTTTAGGCCATCCACCCCATATCATGTTGCGAACAACCCTCAACTGGTCGTCACGGGCTGTTTCACGCTCGATGTCTTTAGCTGTGAGTGGCAGATCACTGACCGGAGAAAAATAAAAAAATATCTTCCGAATGTTCCTCAGTGTCTGCAAGTGGCAGTCGCGACAAAGCATCAGCGTGGCCGATAGCTGTTCCTGGTTTGTGCGTTACTTTGTAACGGTAATCGGCCAAAAATGTCAGCCATCGGTGCACTCTTGCCGTGGCAACAGCGCTTCCCTGTCTCTTGGGGTCAAACAGTATCGTTAGCGGTTGGTGATCTGTCATCACGTTAAAAGTTCGCCCGTAAAGGTACTTATGAAATTTCTTTACGCCGAACACAATGCTCAGGGCTTCTTTTTCTATCTGGCTGTAATTACGCTCAGATGTTGAAAGTGATCGAGACGCAAATGCTATTGGTCTCTCTTCACCGTTCACAATATGTGCCAAGACAGCCCCAAGGCCATATTCTGACGCGTCACACGTTAGCTGAATATCTTTCGTGACGTCATACAGCTGTAGAACACTTTGATCAGTCAGCATTTCTTTACAAGCTTTAAACGCATCGTCACACTGACGTGACCAGTGCCATTTCGTCTCTCTGCGCAACAGATGATGCAGCGGTTCTAGCACAGTAGCCAGACTAGGTAAAAATTTCGCATAGAAATTTACCAAGCCCAAAAAGCTTTCAGCTGGGTCACGTTAGCCGGTTTGGGCGCGTTTTTTACGGCTGCTACTTTCTCTGCAGTGGGGTGCAACCCATCTTTGTCAATTTCGTGCCCCAGATACTTCACTCTTTGTTGAAATAGCTTGCATTTTTCAGCGTTGACCCTTATGCCGTGCTGACTCAGGCGTATGAGCACTTGCTCAAGTCTGTCATGACACTGTTCACGTGTCTCTCCTGCGATGACAACGTCATCTAAATAGCAGGCGGTTCCCGGCAGACCGTGCAGAACTTGGTCCATAACGGCTTGAAAAAGTGCCGGCGCACACGCTACGCCGTATGGCAAGCGCTGGAACCTAAACAGGCCCAAATGCGTGTTGACAGTGAGCAGTTCTTGTGCTCGCTCGTCTAGTTCGAGCTGTAAATACGCCTTCGAGAGGTCAAGGACCGAAAACACGGTTCCACCACGTAGGGTTGCGAAGATATCCTCGGGTAGCGGCAAAGGATACTGGTCAACTTCCATGCAAGGGTTAACAGTGACTCTATAATCACCGCAGATCCTAAGCTCTTTGCTGTTCTTTTTCGGCACAATTACGAGGGGCGTAGCCCATTCACTGTGCCTTACCCGGTACATGACTCCAGCCTTTTCTAGGTTTGCCAATTCCTGCTCAACTTGCTCGCGCAAAGCGTATGGCACTGGACGCGCCTTACAGAACACCGGGACGGCGTTTTCTTTCATACGAATGCTAGCCTTGAAACCCTTTATCTCTCCATACCCTGGCTCAAATACGTGGCGATACTTTTCAGTCAACGGTATCGTTTCCGCGGCCAAGGCCTTCACTTGCACGACTTCATGCCATCTGATTTTTATTTTGCTGAGCCAGTCTCGGCCAAATAACGTAGGCATTCTTGCGCCTTCAGTTTCTTTTGCAATAACCAGTGGCAATTGAAAGCATTGGTCATGGTAGCGAACTTCCACGTCCACAATTCCTTTTATCGCGACAGGCGTGCCATTGTATGTCACGAGTTTGACGTTTGCTTTTCTAAAGCTTGCATGAGGAAAGTGCTTCGCGCACTCCGTTTCTGACATTACCGACACTGCGGCCCCCGTATCTAGTTCCATCGGAACTTTCTTACCATTTAACAAGACGGTAATTACAATGGCAGGCGTGCCCGAACTCTGGTTTGTGTGACACAACGAGAGCAATTCGTTGTCACACTCACTCTCGGCTACGTGTTGCACAACTTTTGTTTTACACATCTTTGCAACATGTCCCTTTTTAGCGCACTTATAACAAACGCTGTTCAGAAAAGGACAACTTACAGGTAAGTGTTGTCCTCCACACCGGTGACACGGTTTTTAGTCCTTTGCTCCACAGCTTTCGTCGCTTTCTGTCCGTGCCCCCTTGACTTGGTCGGTGCGTTCGTCGTCGCTGTCCGACGCGGTGGGGCCGGTGCTCGTTGCCAGTTGACGTCCGCGGTGTTTGGAGGTTGTCCCGCGTTGCTAGACGTCAGCATTTCCTTTGTGTCTTGAGCCGCCGCTTCCATGGCCGTAGCTATGCTGCATGCACGGTCCCAGGTGACTTCTGTGTCGGGCATTGCGAGAAGACGACAGCGTATGGTGTCGGCGTGCAGACCCGCGATGAGTCTGTCGCGTAGAGCTTCCTCGAGGAAAGCGCCGAACTCACATGTCGCTGCGAGCTTCTTCAGTTCGACGACGAAGTCAGTCACGGTCTCGTGAGACCCTTGGTTTCGTTGATTGAAACGGAATCGTTCTGTGACCAGGGAGCGTCTAGGTGCGTAGTGTTTTTGAAGAATGCTGACGGCCTCCTGATACGATGCCTTGTTCGGCGTCTTCGGCAGAAGCAGGCTCCGGAGGACGGTGTAAGCTCTTTCACCAATGGCCGTCAAGAAGACTTGCAGTTTCTTCTCTTCTGCGATGTCATTGGCTGCGACGAACAGCTCGAAGCGTTCGAGATAAATCTCGAAGTTTCCGCTGTCAGCTTGGAACTCCGGCGGCTTCCCGATAGTTGCGGTCGTTGCGGTCATCTTCAGTTCCTCGGTTTCTTCAACCATCTTCGTCGCCAATTGTTACATTTGGGGCCGAGACGTATTTCTGGCAAAGCACTTTATTGCGAGGTGCAACACTGGCAGCCTCAGAACAACGACTGTCTGGAACATCAAACCAGGGCTCAATATATACAGATAAGATACACAGTGCGCAGGCGCACAGCACTCTGACGTCAGACATAAAAGTGCATACTTCATGGTGTGCGGTTATCGGCTGTAGGCCTTTTTTGCAAGTGCGCGCCATCTTGAATTGCGTCATTTCAGTATGGGCAAAACATTGTTTTGCCTTTGCCACGCCAATAGAAGGCATTTAGAATATGATCGTAACCGTCACAGTTTCTCGTTTTGTCTCCCCGCCTATTTTTTTACTATTTGCAGGTTGAAACGTTGGATTTTTTCGTCGCCCATACCGGATACGCCTATAAGGTGGCTGGGACGAGAGTACACAGAAAAGGTCTATCACGCAGATACGACAATAACGAAGTCAACGGGATGGCAAAACAATTCGATAAAGGTAATTTGATAAAAACGTGAGAGCTATAAAAAGATAACAGTAACCTTAAAAGTGCACAGGAACAGTCTAGAAGGCTTATAACAAATATGTACTCAATGAAACAAACCTTCCTTATGAGCCAGGCTTACTGGAGACATGAAAAGACGGGACATCAGTTTGCTGTGCGTTTTTGCCAGTGCATTAAAAAGGCCTCATCCAACTGCCTCAAGCACCGCATGAGGCTGTCATCGCCACCGCCGCACTCACCTTGTTGCACGAAGGCAAAGCACGCTTTCACATTTTTCCAGTCGTGGGTACCTCTCGGGGTTCCTCATCCGACGGCTGATCCTCATCCGACGGCTTCGCCCGATCTCAGCATCCGTGACGAGCGACGACGGAGATGTCCGCATCGACAAGCTCAAATGAGTCGAAGTCGTCTTCGGGAGTTGCCGATCGGCAATCTTGTGCACGGTTCTGTAAAGGTCGTCACAGTTTTTGGTGTCATCCGCTGGCACATCAAGCACGCGCGCGCGAAGCCGGCGTGTGCGAAGCAATTAGCTATCTTTCTAGCCTCCACTTCTTTTCACGAAAAGTTTAACGAATCAGTGGCACCGAGCAAGTCGATACTGTAGCAGGGTGTGCACAGGTCCTTGAAACCAATGAAAATTCTTGAATTGAAATTGGGTTTTCAAGGCCCTTGAAAATCCTGGATTTTTTTCTAGACCTTGAAAACCCTCGAATTCGAAAATTTGAAAATCCGTGAATGGCTATTTATAATAGCAAATGCGTTTATAAATTGCATATTTTAGTTATGCCTATTGGTTTCGGTCCAAGTTATCTCAATTTGTTCAGGTTTAGCCAATGTTCATTGGATGGTTGGCCACATCGGAGCAGATCTGAATCCAATCTGATCTGGGAATGCTTTGCGCACTGTTTACGCCATTAGCCTCGTGTTTTGTTGTCGGTCGTAGGAATGCTCGGCAAAAGCAGGTTTCACAGGCTGCGTGGCTTTCAGTGATGAGTATAAGGACTGGTGGCGCCAGATACGACTAATCAGCATCGTGTAAATGCAAGCCGTAGTGGAAAAACTTTCGCTGTTGCCGCCATGGGCGAGTCGGCGTTGAAGAGCCATATGGAGAGCGTGAAACATGCCGGCATTCATGAAGATCGCAGCCAAGAGCTCGGTGCAAAATTACCTGGCTCCGGGCATGAGTGAACAACCCACTGTCCCGCCTCCACCGCAGTTGCCAAACCTCAACGCGGTTTGCAAGACGCACGAGTTGGTGACAAATGCCGAAGTGTTGTGGACTCTGAAGGTCGTCACATCCCGCTGTTCCTACCGGTCATCGTTGCAATCGTGCAAGTTGTTCCAACAAATGTTCCCAGACAATGAGGTGGTAAAAGCGTTTTCTTGCGGAGAAAAGAAATGCACCTATGTGACGTGTCATGGACCGAAACCTTTCTTTCTTACGGTCTTGCAGCAGGAAATCGGAACAGTTTGAGCACTACGGGGTGCTTTTTGACGAGTCTTCGAATGACCATTTACATTCTCAAATCAAATAGTCTTAGGAAAACTGCAAAAGCAAGGCCAGGAGCTGCTTAGCATCAGCCAGCAAAAGGAAGAAAAGTCTGCAGGAGTCTACCAGTTACCAGCAGTTTTGAAATTATTTTTATTTTGGCTTTGTGCAATGCAAACAAATTTGCAAGATAGAATTTTTTTTTTTGCTTAGTGCAATAAAATTGATGTTTGCATTCTTTTGGCAACAATGTTTTATTGAAATCTTCTACGTGTGGCATCGAGTTAGGTCCTTGAAAATACTCCCACAAGCCCTTGAAATTCCTTGAATATCCTTGAATATCTATCTTTGAATCATGTAACGAACCCTGTGTAGTCTTTGCTGCAGTCGTAAGCAAGGAGCATGTGCTGCAGAAGGTTCCTGCGGTGCAGTTTCTTAGTCGTTTCAATCATGCCTTGGTCCATGGGCTGCAATACTGAAGTTGTGTTGGGTGGCAGAAACTCCAAAGTGATGGCTTGCAGGTTTTCGATTTTTCCATGGCTGGGACAGTTGTCGACAAAGGACAGCACTTTGCGCTGCTCCTTCGTGAACTTCCTATCCAAATGGCGCACATAGTCCTTGAAAAAAGCAGCCGTCATCCACCCGTGCCTGATTTGGTATACAGTCAAACCCGTTTATGTCGAACTCGCAAAAACGTCTACCAGTTCGATATAGTGGGTGATTCGATATAGAAGTTTTAATGAATTTGGCTCTCAAAAATCTGCTTTCTGCTGACATTTTACACAATTATATAGTCTTGCATCTTCTGCTGCCTTTTCTTCATTGCATCCGCGATAACGATATTGTTCTACGCTATCGACGGACTCCAAAATAGTGAGGCCGCTGCCTTCTATATTCGCGCATTAGCCGCGAACTATGCTGAGAGCACGGAGCACGTCTCGAGCAGGAGCACCTTGTCCTGCAGGGCGCCATTTTACTGTGCAAGTTGGCTTTCCCTATGGCAGTCGGCTGCTTTGGGGGAAAGCCAGCTATCGGAGCAAGCTGGCTTTTTTTTTTTTGGGTGGCCGCGTCAACCGCCCGGAGGAGGAGGAGGAAATAACTTTATTGAGTCTAAAAGAAGAGGCCTGGAAGAACAAAATATTATTTTCTTTTTGCGGACGAGAGCAGGGAGAGGGAGCACGGAGCACCTCTCTCCCCACTCCCTCCGCAAAAAAGATTTTTTTTTTCTCCCGGGCGGCCGACGCGTCCGCCCAGAAAAAACAAAGCCAGCATGCTCCGCAAGCTGGCTTTTTCCCGTAATGCGGTAGCCTGAATTGGGGGAAAGCCAGCTTGCAGAGCAAAACGGCGCGCTTGGCAGTTCGATATATCGTGTAGCGGCTGCTATTTCTGTTCGATGTAACCATAGTTTTTGCTATATATTATCACTGTAAGATTACTGTGCACAAAAATTGTTCTGATATAAGAGATAGTTCGATGTAAACGGGTTCGATATAGTCTGGGTTTGACTGTATGCAGTAGTCTGGAAGCGCCGCGTTCCGGAAACACTGAGGCTTCTCAGCCTTCCCTAATATCAGCAGGGAAGCTTGTGGTCACCCGTAGCGTTCACCCAACAGCACACTGACTCGCTCTTTGCTTGCCTCCGTTCATAGCCACCCGTAGTCGCATAAGTGCGCTTGGGCAAGATCTTGTAGGAAAACGCGGCCTCGCTGAGGTTGTAGATGTCCTTGTCCATTTACTGCGCCAGAATTTCGGCAAGGCGATGCCTTCGCCATGTGTCCACGGTGTCCTTGCAGACCGCTCCACTTTCACCCACAATCATCTTGAAGTCACTCCATGCCGCTTCTCAAATCGCTCGAGCCATCCATTGCTGCACTTGAACTCTGGTTTGTTCGTTAGCAAGGCCAGCGCCTCGGCTTTGGCAGTCAATGCGGACCATGGACAGGCAAGTTGGTGGCCCTGGCACTCTTTAATTGTTTGAGAAGTGCAGTTTCGACTTCGGCATACTTCGAATCCCGGACACACCTTCTCTTGCTTGAAAGCTCTTTTGAAACCCTCCGAGCATCGTCCCGCTTGTTTTTGAGGATGGTCAACAGCGTCCATGCGGGATGTTGAATTCTTTCGCAATTTTCAACTTCGGTTGACCACCTTTTTCCACTTCTCGGATCAACTTGACCTTCTGTTCTACAGGGAAACATTTCACGTGGGCTTTGGTGGCGCCATCAGCAGTGAAGCAGATTGCACACAGCTACCGTACACGCAGCAGACGTGCTCAAGCTGGCAAACATGTGCATCGTGTCGTCGCAACCAAGTCGACCAAGTCAACCACTGAACAGCCAAAGCTACAGGTTGTATGCCGACCTGTTCAAAAGAGGAAAGAAAGGTGGAATGGGAGAAGCCCAGCCCTTCTATCTCTTTCCTTCTCTTCTCTCTTGAACGTGTTGGCATACGCTCTCTCCCCTGTAGCTTTGGCTGTACTAAACAATTTTAGTAAGATGGAGTTTTTTTTTTTTTTTTTTTTTGTAAGGTAATTTGGGTTGGTGCTTCCGAAGAGGTGGGCGCTGGCAGGGGACGCGTTGCCCTGACTTAATTCCGACGAGAGCTGGGCCGCGGGTAACCGTGGGCACCACGGGCACCGTGAAGTGTCAGGACTGTCGCTCAACACATTGCCGCATTCCTCTGCACACACAGAGCTCCCGAAGGGGTGATCTTCCGCTTTCTTTGCTCTCTTGACTCGACAAGTCGGAATCGAGTAAGAGATGGGCACTGGGCATTGGGCAAGTGCGTCGGGGCTCCAAAGAGGTGGGCGCGACAGACACTCCGCATGCAAGGCACGTGCTTCGCTGGCTCCTTGTGCACTTATAGCGGCGAAAGACGATATACCTTTCGGAGCTAATGGCTTTTTGCCCACCTCTTCGAAGGGTTGCGCTGGCTTGCATTCTGTACTTTCGCTGGATCGTTTTTCATAATAAGCATGTCCGGCCGTCGATACACTTTGAATAATCCGATTCAAAATGCATGCATTGTGATTGGGATCGCATCAGAGTTTGAAAAATGCTACAATTCGTAAGGATTGTCCTTCGTAATAAGCATGTCCGGCCGTCAATACACTTTAGAATAATCCGGTTCAAAATGCATGCGTTGCGATCGAGACCGCGTCGAACTTAGAAAAATGCGATCATTCGTAAAATGCGATTTCGTTATAACAAGGGATTACTGTACCTCAGGGCAGTCTGCTCCAGTTCAAACGCATCTCTCAGGTCGAAAATCGTCCTCATCTCATCCCAGAAGAGGTATGTGTTGCTGCATTCCACCAGGACGTGTCCGAGGGTCTCAGTGGCCCCGCAGAGGTTCAGTTGAGTGACCAGGGGACGAAGATTCTCTTTCGGTGAAGCCAGGTTTTGATGGGGAGCACCTTCGTGCGCGGTCACGAAGAAGTCCTTGGTAGTCACGGGAATGGGGAGACGCCACACGGGCTTGGCTGCTCCGTTGGGAACCAGTGGCCGCCTGTACAGCGGGGGCGGAAGGCCTGCAGAAACTGCATCCCAGTAGAGCCTCTTTCTTCCAACGGTTGCCAGATAGCTCCATGAAAACTGGGCCTGGAAGAGCTCTACGGAGTTCGCTATTTCTTTGTGGAAGTGCCGTGCTGTTCCCTTGGTGGTGCGGTCGCTGGTGCTTACCATCCAGTTCATGAGATGAGGGAAACCAAGCTGGTGAAGTGTGCTCATAAAGATGGGATCCCTCGCGTCTCGGAACAGGAGGAAGCTCTGGACATGGGCCTTGAGCACAATCTTTTCCAGGCTCAGGCCACCACTTTCCCGATGCAAGAAGAAGTTGTCCCAGTGGGTTCTGCTCCATGGATGACTTCCAGAGAAAGATTGCCCAGCTCCGGTTAATTCTCGTGGCCTCGGCGCCTAGGCAGCAGACGGCTTGCGCCTTGTAGAGGACAGCTGGGTAAATGACGGAGTTGCAGACGTGGGCCCGACTTGAAAATGGAGAGGTGTCTTCCCTGCTAGGCAACAGCTTTTCTGCGACCAAACTGGTGGTCTTTTTCTACCCTGAAGTCGTTGCCTCCTGCGGGTCGATCGGGGCTCTGCGGTAGCTCCCCAGGGTGGTTTTCCACTTGATGCCTCATAAGCATTCTGGTTGTAGCTCATCCCCCGAGCCACACCCCAACCGACTTCTGTGGATTGATCTCGACCCCTCGATGCGGCGCAAAAACGTTAGACGTGTTGAAGGATGGCCTCCACTTCTGTCTTCAACGAGCAAATAAAAGATACATCATCGGCAAAAGCCAGAACACTGATGTTGTCGTCGCTAAGTCTTAGCCATCAGATGTGGCTGTCTTCATTTACTTCTCGGCATATCGGCTGCCGAGCTGGAGCACAAACAAAATGAGTGATAGGGGCAACCCTGCCGCACCGATCTCCTGATGGGAATGGGCACTCCCTTCTTACTGTTGACCAGCAGCCGTGTGTTGATCTCTCTGTAGCATAGAGCCACCCACTCTTGCAGCTGCTCCCCCACGCTGAACCGGTCCAATGCCAGAAGGAATTCATGCTACACCCGATTGAACGCTTGCTGCAGGTCCAGCTGCAGCACAGCCAGGGGCTGACGTCCCTCCGCCATCGCCTCGCCGATCGCATGCATGATGTGGAGGTTCCTAGAGGTTATTTGTCCTCTAAGTTCATAGCTTTAATGCGGCCTAATGATTGACTTTAAACCAATATTTAGTCGCTTGGCAAGAATTGTGGCGAGGATCTTATAGTTAGTGTAGAGCAGGCTGATTGGACAAAAACTGCCAACCTTGAGACGGCGCCTGCTTTCGACCTGTTGGGTATCAGGACCGTGTGGCTCTGCCGCATGAATGGGGGGAACAATTTTTGTTTTTTTATGTGGGCAAAGACCTGATCGGGCAGAGCACATCCGAGAAAGTCTTGTAGAAATCAGCTCCAATGCCATCTGGGTCGGGAGCTTTGTTGCGTGAAAGATCCTTGATCCGTCCTGAATTTCTGATTCCCGGGTCGGGCAGTTCATGATGTCAAGGTCTTCGTCTGGAACGAATGGTGACCCTCTCAAGACGTGCTCGAAGGCGGTTTTGTCCCATGCTACTTTCTGAAAAAGTTCTTCGAAGGACGCCTTGAAGGCACTGGCGACTTCCTCCCTCGACGAGGCTACACAAGTTCCGTCTTGCAACTCCTTGACGGCATTTTCAGTTGCTCTTTGATGGGTTAGTCTCTCCTTCAAGTGCCTCGCTTCTGCTTTGGACTTTTGCCTTCCTGTACCGATCTTCTAGGATGGCCAGAAGCTGCTCCTTGCGGTACCTATTGTCCTTTCCGAAGGACCCGGGGCTGCGCTCCCTTCCAGCGGCGTTTCGAGCGGGTCCGTGAGGTGGACACGAGCTTGTCGGTCCTCGGCGCTTTTGCGGAGGCCTAGCATGTGGGCTGAGTCGCGGAACACAGTCTTGTTAATTCTCTCAACACACCATGTCTGCGCCGCCCTCTGACACCCTCTCCAGGGCATGCCTCGTCTCTTCGATGAAAGCCTTGCTGTCCAGGAAGCTGGCATTAATTTCCACGGGGTGTCACGCCGTTGTCGCATACCTCTTGTCCTCCGACAAGTATCTCAGGAGCGACGAAGCCGTGGTCCGAAACGGCACAATCTTCGCATCGTACGATATGACGCTCTCGGACAGCTCGCCGGAGACGACATGCGGTCCAGCCTCGCATGCAACACCCCCTCCACCTCATTAACTGTGGAGAGAAGGCATCGAGCGTCACCGTCATGTCCACGAGGTCGGTTGCAGCACAGCGCCGTGCAGCAGCAGCCACACCGACATCGGCTCTGTGTTCCGCCGATCCACGCACCTTGTCGCAGCTGTTAAATGCGCAATTAAAATCTCAGCCGACCACGAGCATTGCGGGAGTGTCCAAAAGGACGTGCAGCTCCTTGTAGAAGTCCTTGCTCTCTGCTGGCCGGCTCGGGGCATACACGGGAATACAGGTGCACCAGCCGGTTTCCCGTGATGCATTCAGCCAGTGTAATGTGCCCGTCTGCTCACAACTTGGGATCCAGGATTCGGATGCCTGTGTCTTTCTTTACCAACATGGCGTTTCCCCAGTGCGGTCAGTGTATGCACGCACCAAAAAACGTTGCCAAAAAAACTGCACGAAACTTTGCCGTCTCAGCAGAGCAGATCTTAGTCTTCTGTATAATAATGATGTCAGCTCGCTCCTCATTTAGGAGGTCCATTTAGGAGGTAACACTGACACAGTTGAGAGGTGCTATTTTTAAGCGCATCATTTGAAATTATTATTGTAAAGACAAGAAGAACCAAAACCAACTATGGGTTGTGGAATGCAAAAGAACAAAAAGGAGTGAGTGAAAGACACAACTAAAAGAAAGAAAAGACCAAAGCCCACAACTACAAAAAGCAGAGTTTCAGAAACGGCGGCTCTCCCCAGCCAGGAGGAGAGGGAGATGACTTAGTCCAGGCTTGGTCCCACTTGCTCCAGCGATGACCAACCCACTTTTCACGGGACGCAACACAGGCAGAGAGGAAGCAAGGTCCTCGTTCTTCTCCTGGACGCTCGGTCGGGTGACCTTGCTGGTGTCCTTCAAAGGCACGCCTGTTTCTTGTTCGGGCAGGGGACTTTTCACCGGGAGTGGCCATCAGCGCTGGCGGAGTGGTCGACTTCGCTGCTTCCTGCGATGGGGTGGGCAGCAGAGGCACACTGTTTGAAGTCTTGGCGGCAGCATACGTCTGGACACTCTCCACCTCGACATGGCCGCTGCCTCGGCATTGACGACACCAGGGCGCCCTGCACTGCCTCCGCATGTGCCCCAGCTGGTTACAACGGAGGCACATGGGGGGCGGCCGGGCACTGAGGTGAGGATGGGGCAACCTGCGACGTGTCCCTTGTGCGGCAGCTCGTCTCTATGTCCTTCCTTGTTCAGGATCATCTTCACTTCTTCCGTCGACGTTTCAAACTCGTACCCCAACAACACACAGCACGACAATGGATGTCCATGGGACATACTTAAACAGATATTGGTATGTCCTATGGAAATCCCCCAATGTTTGAAAAAGGTATGTCAGAAGGGCCCGATGAGACAAATTAGATATCCCTACATCATTCGATAATGGACATCCTCTGTACATCCCAAAGAGGAGATCTGGCCATCCTATGGACATCCATAAATAGTTTTTATGGTAAATATCGGGATGTCCAGTGTGCGGAAGTTGCGGCTGCATTTTGGTACGAGCACAACTCCAGCAAGCTGCATATATCAGCCATATCAAATAGCGGCATAGTTTAGATAAAGGCATACTTCAGCGATGGCATTACCACATGTATGCTTTGAAAGCACTAAATATAATTGAAAACGTCTGCCAAGTTTTCTTTAAATCTTCAAACACATTTTATTAATAATAAACAACTTTTTAAAATGTTTTAATCCATTAGTGCTTTGTGAAATAGGCCTTCAATCAAAATTAGGCTGTTACATTGTCTGACTGATCATGCTGCTCGATGAAACTGTTCTCGTACTGGAAACCCATTTGGCATGGCAATCACTTGAAATTATGACATGCTGCTCAAACTAATCGCTTTTGCTATTAAAGAAATGTGCTAGTTTCTTCCTGCAAAGTAAATTAATGCTAGCTAGAACTATATTGCATTTGGGCTTCATGTATGCAAAAGGCAATGATTTTAAGCGGTTCAAAGGATGGACGTCAAATGCTGAGCAAGTGATGAATTTGACTAAAACTCTAGAATGCTTTTTATAGAAAATTTTTATATGGAATGTTAGGCCCACAGAGCCCACTCAGTAAGGGTTTAGACAAGGTATAGTTCAAGCTGGAAGAAATCATGCATAAAAAGATTTCAACATCAAGACCGTTTTATTGACTATTGTAAAGTTCCGAAAGAACGCCCACCCAAAATGAAGAGATAAATGGTGAAAAACATGGGGTGGGCTATCTTTGGGGACGCCACAGCAAAACTTTATCAAAAACCGGCTACAAACTACGTGACGCGGAAACTGATACCGCAGATCGCGGACACCGCAAATTCGCGTTTCACGATGCGATAAACACGCGGGAACCCGCTACAAACTTGCCTGTCACAGGAACCGATATCGCACGCGCAAATCGCGGACAGAAAGGCAGGAATCCGCTACAAACTCATATGTTACGGGAACAAATACCGCAGATCGCGAACGCAGCAAAATCACATTTCACAATGCAATATAGTACACGCAGGACCAACTCGCGTGGAATGGAGATCGCACACGCAGATCGCGGACAAAAACGCGGGAATCCGCTATAAACTCGCTTGTCTGACGTGCCGGTACAGCAAATTGCGCGGTTGATGCGATTCCCGTCGGACATTGCGTGTTGTCCGACGGAAATGGGGGGGGGGGGGGCGATGTTTCGGAATTTTTATGTTACATATATTTATTTAGAAAAACGGGATGGGCGACGTCTCGGGGGCGGGCGTTCTCTCGGAACTTTACGGTAGAAACATTTTCCTTTTTGACACAATAAAAGCAACTGCTTTTGCTCTGAGGTGGTTCTTTGCACAACTAAGTGGTGCCTGTAAAAGCTCTCTTTCTGTGAAATAGTGCTAGGCATTTCATAGCTATAAATAGTTAAACACATTCATTAACAAATATAGTAACTGTCCTAATTAGGACATTACTATATCCATATTAGCTATGTGTACATACTGTGGGCGTAAGTAGTTCCTTTCCCCGCCAAAGCCAGTCCTTAATGGCCCCTTGAATGTCATGACAGGTAGGCCTCCCCTCCTTTACTAAGATTTCTAAAATGACAAATTCGGCTTGCAAAAAAAAGTCATAGCCAGGGCAGGCATAGCCTCCCCTACACTGGGAGTGAGCTCTCAGTCTCAGTAAAACCAGACTGCTCAAGCACAGCTCTCTGTGAGAGGAAGCTTGAGTCTTGCTTTTTCATAGGAATCTCCAGGCAGAAACAGTACAATGTGAAAAATCAGTGATTGGAAAATACCTTGCGATTTCGCACAACTTACCAAAGGGTCATTCCATGTCAAACGTCCCAGACATTGCGCTCGACCACCTTCGATTTCTAAAAAAAGATTCATGGCCTTTTGCCGCATTGTCTGTAGCCATGCCCTGAAATATTTTTGACGAAAAAAATCTTTGATGGCGTGAACGCGGTTTTAACTCTTAAAAATAGCGTGAAACTAGGTATCGCTCCATAATTTATGAAAAATCAGCTTTTTTATGAAACACCCCACAATATTTTTTTCTTAAATCTGCACGGCTTTCGACTTGCAATGTGGTTGGGCTTGTGCAGTTTTGTTTAATTTAAATATTTTTTAAAAAACATTTTTTTGAAAATTTTGACATTTTTGGTATTTTATTAAAAATATCTAATTGCTACAGGACTTAATAGAAATTTTTACCGGCTGCCCTGCAGGTATATAATCTATAAAAATGTTTAAACCGCTCAACTAAATATCTCGCGGCAAAAAAACTCCTGAAGTTGCCAAAAAGTGTGTTTTGATGCATAAACAGCCGTTTATTTCACCCTGAGGTGGTCCAAGTAAAAATACAAAATATGATGGGTTTGGAAGAACAATCGATTGTCTTTTGGTTCTGAAAGTTTAATCAAAGTAATTTTTGTTTAAAGCGAGAAAACAATTTTTGAAGTTGAACTCTCGCACCACAACCCGGCGTCGCTTCTTAACGCCTCTTCGCCGCACAGCATGCCACCGGCGACGATAGCTTGACACGATTAGGTCCAAAGAAAGAACGGAGTTTACTGCTGCTTCCCCTTGTCCGTCTTTTCAGCTGCAACGGAAGGAAGCGGCGGGCATCGTGTTGATAATCGGAGGTGCCGCCAGTGCGTAGCCATAGCAGGCCCGTTCTGCCGTCTGTATCCGAGGGCGGCTCCTCACACTCCGAAGCGCGATGCCTAATTGACGGGGGAGCCAGTGAACATGTATCACCACCTCCATGAAGTTCGGGTCGACCACCACAAACCTCTTGCCCTATACGCTAGCTGTCCTTAGAGAGCGACCAGGGTCTCCTTTGCTTCTGTTATGTCCAGCATGCACACGAACACATGTTTGAACTGGAAGGTGTTCAGGTCCAACCACGTGCTTTATGCCGACTGTCCGCTCCAACATCTTGGCAAAATCCCTAAATGCGGTGCTGGCCTTCTTCGAGGGTCGCCGTGAAGGAACATCAGTCGTTTCGAGCCCTGCTGCCAGTGGGTAGTAGCTTGGTGGACTTTGCGTCGCTGGTGCAGATATATAAACTATAACGCCACCGCTTTTATCTCGCTTGATTTCTGTTTTATTTTGGCTTATATTCACTTTACCTGCTGCTCCTGAAGTGTAAGGCTGTGGTTAATTGGACTTGAATTGAAAGCCTCTGCATTCAGTTTCTGTGAGTGAAATCAAACTTTTGTGCTCGAGGCGACACAGATTTTTTTGTCATTAAGCAAGAATGCTAGGAACTTCCATGTCCCATGTCCCCATGGAGTTTGTCACATGACATGAAAATCCCTTTTAGCCGCAGCCACGAGATGAGCAAACCCGGCCCTGGGGTCCCTTGCACCTAGGATGTCGTCCAGTACAGACTTGAGTTCCTGGCATGCTTTGAAGAGCGCTCTCCATCTTCTGCTCGAACAGAGCAGGAGCAGAGGCAATGCCATAAGGAGATGGTTGTACGGTTGAACCTCAACCTAGCGAACTGCAATCTAACGAAATTCGTGATTTAACAATATTTTTTTCGTCTCCCTATCTTGCTTTCATTGAAGACAACATGTTTTATTTCCACGATTTAGCATAGTACCTTAGCACGCCCTTTATTGGTAAATAAATACAGAACGCTCAAAACACTCAATCTAAACTACTAATACATGCGACAATACGCTAATATTCAGAAAGCATGTGCCAAAGCTAAACACAAAGAGGTCCCCCAGGCCTTGTGTCCCGCGATTACCCCAGATCCTGTCGCACGCACTCTGCCTGTCCCAGAGCCTGCCCGGAGTCCTAAGAGGCTTTTGCCCCTTGGTCCTGGCTTCTCGGTGGCTTTTGCCACCTTGGTCGCGCCTGGGCAACACGACCATGTGATCGTAGATTCTGAGTGCGAGGGCAACTGCATAGCCACCTCGTGGCAACGATGCCAGAATGATGGGCGCCCTCATGAATGCACGGTGCGCCGTACTCCCTCTCCTAAAAGTCGAAGTACGCCGGAATTCAGACGTACGGCTAGGCTTCGTGGGAACACCGTCACTTTATTCAGACCCAGAGTCCTCCCCCCCTGCAGGTCCTTTTGGTCGTCCTCACTGAGGTCCATCAGGTCGCCCGAGGCCTGAGGTGCTGCCGCACTGATGGCCGCCGGCAGGGTTGCCCCCAGCTTTGCTGCAAACTCTGGGTCTCGGCGCACACGGGCCAGCACGGCGTCTACCCCCTTGGGACCCCCTGTGCGCAGTGGTTGCTGGAGAGCACGTGCTGCTGCTTTAGGACCACGAGGCCACCGCACACCTCGCAGTAGACTGCGTGGACGTCGGGCTGGGTGTCCGCCTTTGGGGCGACAGAGTTCGTCTCGCTGACAGTGTAACCCCGGAAGGGGTACGGCACTCTGTCCGCTCGGATGTCGGCGGCCACCTGCAACTGCTGCCCCCATGGACGGGCACTCGCGTAGGCGCACGGCGGTTGGTTCCCCACCTGCATCGTCCAAGGGCGACAGAGTTAATCTCGCTGACGGTGTAACCCCGGAAAGGGTACGGCATTCTGTCCGCTCGGATGTCGGCGGCCACCTGCAACTGCTGCCCCCATGAACAGGCACTCGCGTAGGCGCACGGCGGCTGGTTCCCCACCTGCATCGTCCAAGTCGCCACGTTCCTGTCGTCGTCCTCGTCGTCCGGCTGCCGGTTGGTGCTCCGACTGCCGGCTGCTAAGACTGCTGGCGGAACCGTTCCGGAGAACGAGCGCCCACGGCCTCGGTGAGGCAGGCGTCTGATACGGTAATGGTCGCAGCGAAGGCTGCTGGTTGGTGGGGCTTCTGGGCATCTTGGCAGTCTGGTCCCCAAGCTCCGAATCGCACGCTTATATGGTGTCTCCGTGTCTGGGTGTGGCCGCCGTTCCGTAGTCCGAAGGGTTCTTAGGTCTCTCTCCCCACTTCCTCTAATGTCCACAGACGGGTGGGAACGACAACCACACAAAGGTAAGATCATTGAAAACAACAAAAGAGAAAAAAGCGCTGAGGGTTCTGAGGCACCCTCCCCCCCCCACAATAGAAAAAAAGAAAAAGAAAGAGGGAAATATAATATGCCGGGGACGGCAATTTTGGATTGTTCCCTTTCCCGTGCCATGCACTCTACGAGGTTCTGATCCCATCGGGTCGCCTCCGGCTACGCGTGTTGTAGCTGTGCCCCGGTGATCCCAGGAAATCTTGAGATCGTTGGTGCCCGCGAATGCCCCTTGCGGCCTTGACCGGCTCATCCCCTTCCCTGGGGAAAAGGGTTTCAGTTCGCCGAAGTTAACTGTTCCGCTGACGCGATCAGAATTCTGGTCCCTCAGCGTGTATGTCAGTCGGGACTTTTGGAATCAGTCGGGACATTTTGGAATCGATGACGAAGGGGCCAACCCACTTGGGGGCCAACGCTGCCGAGAAGAACTTACTCGCATTGCTCTAAACATGACTTCGCTGAAGAACGGTGTCGCCCACCTCGAAGTGCGCATCGCGGTACATTTTGTCATAGGTCTTCTTCTGCTCCGCCTGCGCGTGAGCCCTGTTTCCCGTGAGCGGTGTCCAGTGCCTACGTCGAGAATTGTAGCCGTTTTGCTACCAATGTGATCCTTTATGTAGTCAAGTGTGTGATTCGGTCGCACTTTGATGACACTGCGGCCACCCGTTGGTTTGGTCGTCGGGGCACGTTCAATCTCATCTTCGAATGTCTTGATCTGTTTACTGATTTCGACAACCAGTCGTTTCCTAGCCGCAAGGTTCCTTGCATGTTCCTCGTCTCTAACAGTAACCCAGATAGTATTGGCCCTCGACTATCGAGGCGATAGGTGGCCATATCTGCTAGCCGCGGTTGGGGGCTAGTTCCTTCAATGGCGCCCGTAAGGGCTTGTTTGGAGTCGTGTGGATGCTAAACCTTATGTAGTGGCCTTATGGTGAGAGAGAAGTGTGGGCGACTCACCCGTTCCAGTCGAAGCTGCTCCCTCTTGACTCCTCTTATGCGGCGACGCGTGACTGACTGCCAGCCTATCGTCTTCGTTGGGTTGGCTTGATAATTCATTGGTATCCATGGCGTGTTTGCTGCGTCGATAAGGTGGTATGCCCTTCGTGCGGAGATCCGTGGAGGCTAGTTTCCATTGCGTCGAAGTTCAGTGAGTTGTCAGAGCCTCCAGAAAGAGCACAGGCGCCAGCGTGCTCGGTCGCTAGCACCAGGCGCAGCGCCGTGCTCCACGGGAGTCGCAAGCGTCTCCTAGCCAAACTTGGAGTCGGAGTAGGCTTAGCATGCCGGCATGAAGGTACTGGCGACAAAGTCCGACAAAAGTGGCAGAATGTTCCTGAAAACTATGAAAACTCTCACCGGTTCAATTCTCACGCTTGGTCAGAGGCATAGCGGCACGGAGCGGTCAAAAGTTCACGTGAAAACATTGAAAAAGGGACGGAGCCAGTGCGACTTGTGTCCGCTCGCTTCGGCTGCCTTTTTCTTTATCTGAATTCAATAAAATGTGTTTTATAAGGAATCTGTTCTTCAGCGTTCTTTGCGGTAAAGTTAGGCACCAAGTTATTTTTTTAATACTGGGGGTTAAATATACCAGCGGGTTACTCAGTAGCTGCATTGGTGCATAGGACCACGTCTCAAGAAGTCGGCCATTTTAGAGTCGCACACAAATCAAGCAGTTTCGTTTCCTCTGGCAATGAAGGACTTTCATTGCACAATTTGCACTGTCCAGACTGCGATTTTGGTTTCACTTCTTTGTGGCAAATTTTTAAGCATCAAACCTATGGGAAACTTTCTATGTTTGATGCTTAAAAATTTAGATATAAGTTTCCTTTTGGGGAAGTTTCCATTTTAAAGGCTGCCCTCAGCACCACTGCCCAAGCTGGTGATAGTTAAACTTATTGCAATTGATGGGACCTTTTTAAACCTTACCCTTCCTTCCATGTCAGCAATCAAAAAGGTGGCAGATGTCTTTGTGTTCGCGTCCCAATTAAGCATTGAGCTGGGGATGCCAGTTGGTCACCAGGATGGCCACTATCAAGAGTGGGCCTCAAAAATGCTGAGGGACTTCTTGAGGCCTTCCAGCACCATGAGATAACTGCCCCTGATTTCGTTAGTTTAAAATAAAACGAGAGCATAATACAGCATAAACGAAATGATATATGCCAGTTTGTACATGTCAGTGTCTGAACATTGAGGTGCATGTATTTTCATTGCTGTGTCCAGGTCACAGTAAAGGGAAGTGGGTATACCTCACATCTCTTGATTTTGTAAGTCGCATGTCCATATTTGGTAACAATTATGAGGCAAGGAAGGATAAGCTACATGGCCATAAAAATGCTCAGCTGATATTTAGTTGGAAGTATTTTATTATATGCTTATGGCAGGCAGTATAGAATCTGGAGCACTTATAGAATTTGTGTACATACCTGGACGGGTTCCATGTGGATGACCTTGTCGTCAGCATCAAGCATAGTGTAAGTGCCATATTTGGCCGAGTGGCCAGGCAAATCTGCTCTCCCGTCAGCGGTGATGGTAAGTTGCCTTCCCGCAGTAGCTCTGAACAACTCGTGCTGATGCTTGTTCCAGACCTGGTTTCGAAAGACACAGGACAGGCAACTGGGCTTAATAACAGAGGCCGAGGTCAAAGGAGTCAGATATCCTTTTATGGAATCTGTGATTATGTCTCAATAAATGGGTTTTAATGGCTCAAGGGCCAAATTTGGCCTACAAGACCAACACGCGAGCAGAGAGAAGGAATTCAGCCTTGGGTTACTCCTTTGCAACTGAGGAATGAAACCATTCCTTTCTGCAGTAATCAGTTCCTACAGGAAAACAGACAATCCCCATGCTGGTGAGTGTTCTCAATGTCTCCTTTATGCAGCTGCTACTCAACAGAAGCTCTGCAGCCATTAGAATGTTCCTAACCGGCTTCCGCTTAATGATGGGCTGGCTGCACCAGTCCTTCACATCACTCCGACAAATGGAGTAAACTCTAGGCTGCAGCCTACAACACTCTTGTCCACGTGGGTCAGGGGGCTGCACATACAGTCGCCGACCAATTTACCGGACTTCGCAGGGCCCGAAAAAATTTACGAATAATAGAGCAGTCCAGAAATTCAGCAGATTAAAAAACTTCCCTTTATTACGTGTAGGCAGGCTTAAAAAAGCCAAAAATAGTGCCTTGCTTCAGGTTATGCCTGCGCATCTTGTTTCAGGTTACGCCTCCATTTGCGTTCGGCAACTTTCTATTAGCTTGAGAATTGCTGCCTTCTTTTCTAGCATTATGGTCGAGTACTTTGTGTGCCTCTTAGCGACACATCGCGGCGGCGGAAGAACAGATGGAGCAATGACGTCCAAGCCAGCGTAGTCTAAAAACAATTTATCGAGACAAAATCGAGATGCAAGTCCACAACTGCAATGGCGAATGAACAAAGCAATAATGATGATAATGGCTCGCAGCTAGGGAAAAAGAGCCGTACAACGTCACCTAGTGGTAGGAGTTAGGAGTACTCAAATAGCGCTGCCAAGCCAAGCCAATCCATGTGCAGCCAACATAGAACCTAAAATGACTGTTTCTTGGTGGTCGTTCCTGCTGGTCGCTAGCGACAATCTTGTCCGAAAATTGAACTTTCAGACTTCAAGCTGTCCGAAAGATAGGTCATGAATATGCACTACCGTATTTACTCGCACAATGAACGCACTCGCGTAATGAACGCACCCCCCAAGTCGGCTCTCAAAATTTCGACTTTTTTTTCACTCGCGTAATAAACTCATTTCCAACTGGGACGTCAAAATTTTGACCCCTCCTCCATGCACTCGAAATGAACGCACTTTTCTATCCTGGTGCAGCGAGGTCGCGAATGCATGTGCAGCGTGAGCGAACAAAACGCCTTATGAAAGGAGTTAAAAAAATAAAAAAGATCCAACAAAAGCAAAAAAAAGCATAAGAGATTTCTTTTTTTTTTTTTTTTGCACAAGCGCAGTCTGGAACTTTGGGTTGCGCGTCGCGCGCAAGGAGTTAAGAAAGAGAAGCGGAGAAGCCCTCGCCTAAGCAAAGCGAAACAAAACAGCTATGCAAAGTCCAGCACTAGTCCTGTCCGTTTTGAAGTCCAGCGCTAGTCCTGTCCATTTCTTTCCTGCGTCCGTCTCTTTGCGCACTGCTACCAGTTCGTTACCTGTTTTCATTGTAACCCATCTCTTATGAAATACCGCCCGAGGTGCCTAAAATGTTTAAACAAATAAATGAATAAAAAATAAATAAATTGCACAAAAAGCAGGGGCATATTGAAATCTTTATATTTATTTGGAATTATTTTATCCCACAGTGAAACAGAAATATATTTGATCAAACCCCACTAGAGCATTTACATGTTATGACATTTCATAGAGTTATATATATACTTATGGTGCCTTTCTGTTCGCGGGGATTAACATGATGTTGTCTATCATGTACTTGTTCAAGTTGGCTTGAAGTGGTGAAAGCACAAACTTGAGACCTGAGAAGGTTTGCTCTATGCTGACTTGCGTAGCTGGCACTGCCAGAGCAACCTTGGCTAGCTGATAGAGTTATGGTCGTTCAAGCTTGTGGTTCTCGCAGCAACTAAAATGTCTTCGTCTTTGTTGAAATGCAGCTCCTCGAGAAAAGATTCGAGCAGGGGACCGATGCTCTTGCTTGCTGCAGTGCAATCACGCGGTTCGGTTTTCGTCAACCTTTCTTGGGCTTTAAGAACATGTCGAGTTCATCTTCTTCCTGAGCACTGCATTTGATGATGATAACGTTGCTTTTGCACGCTTCCTGAGGGTCGTACCTGTGACCTAAGAGCTGTATATTTGCCCATGCTTTTTTTAGGTGAGCTTGCTCTCTTGTTCTCTTTGACTGATAGCAGAATATTGTACCTCGGTTCTAAGTAAATTCCAGCGCAGAAAACGTTGCCAAACAGTATTGTTTCTCTTCTCTTTAGGGCTTCTGCTAGGCTGCAGTCGAAAGCAGAGGTTGATTTCGATGTCTATATATGGCACCTAAGCCACGCCCCAAAAAGTCCCCGAGAGTCAACTCCTCTAACTGAAGCAACTTCGTTGTATCTCGCGGGCTTCAGGGCTGCGGCAACAACAGTTATTCAGTCCCATTCTTGAGGGTTCTTCATCAAGTTTTTCTTGGTAGAAGACAGTTTTTCACAGAAGCTCCTTAGCTCGAGTAGCCTCTTGAGCATGTCATGAGTGGAGTGCCACCTCGTTGGAACATTCAACAGTGTTTTTTTTTTTCAGTTTCTTAAGTTTCTTGAGCATCATCATTGTCGTAAGGCACCGCAGCCTTTTACAGATATCACAGGCTTTACTAAGCATCGAGCTTACTGATTTTTCTTTAAGTGCATCCCCAACAGCTACGCTGAAGCGTGTACACAGCACACCTAATTCCTCGCAAGGTTGCTTCATAATAGCACCTACGATGACATTTGCACAAAGTGCGTAAATGCAAAAATTTTACTCCGCGTATTGAATGCAGCCTTCAAATATGTGTCAATTTTTCGGGGGAAAAAGTGACTGCATTATGCAAGTAAATACGCTATTTACAGAACAATTTAGAGGTGTGACGCACCCGATGAAAGAGCGATGGTGATACATCAAAGATGCCATCAGCAAACCAGTTTGTATCCTGGCTGAGTAGTTGCAGATTCTCGTCTGTGGCAAACAGGGATAGACGATCACTGTCCCCCGCATCCGGAGTCGTATAGCAAAAAAGACTGCCCATCTGGCAATACTTCCAGCCAGGTGGGGAGGTTGATGTCCTCAAGTCGTTGGGGAGCTGGTAGGGGCGTTTTCACGGAGCGATGAGCCCTCTGAGCTGAGCGGGTCAGCACGCTTACCAAGGGGAGCTGCTGCTACTCATAACCTGAAAATTGCGTCGACAATATACTTCGGTGAGGAACATCTCCCGACTAAAGGCGGTGAAAGGTAATAACTCAAAATATTCGTGACTTTCTTTTCGGCTTGTGATTAGACATCTCTACTTACTCGTCAGCTTGCTAGTTGCTTCAACAGTCATCATACGTAGCCCACCATCCTTCGTTTTGGCTTGCTCTTTGACGGCAGCAATCACTTGCCTTGCTCGACAAGCATTGGGGTTCGGAAGGTGGTCCTCGTGGTCACCAGCGGTCTGCGCAAATTAGTCAAAGTAATCTCAATCTCTAGCGAGCATAACTGTATACAACAACAAAAAGGGCACAATGAAGGTGCATCGTCATTTATGGCGGTTAGCCTGAGTATGGGTGAACGTCTATAAGCTTGCTTGCGTAATCGCACTTAATTTGGAAATTTAGAAATGACCGATACACACCTTCAGTAATTCAATAGCACTAAATTAATTAATGCCCGCTTACCTT
The DNA here is from genome assembly GCA_037355805.1 of Ixodes ricinus. NCBI lineage: Eukaryota > Metazoa > Arthropoda > Arachnida > Ixodida > Ixodidae > Ixodes > Ixodes ricinus. The sequence goes on from JAZHYW010050857.1 coordinate 67,938, forward strand.
GACGAGAGTTAACATACTCTCCCACCCGGCAGTTGTGGCTCGACCATTGCAGCCTTTCTTGGAGCGTCGCCATGTCCTCTGTCCGGTTTCTTCGTGCAGACAATCCAATGAATAGCAATACCTATTGTGTTATAAAATAGGATGGTTCCATTTTGATGTAGTGATTGCTAGCATTTTGAAGTTCTGAAAAGAGGTCTAACTTCCTCGGAGTTGGAGTTCGCAGTCCTCAACTACCCTTTAACGTTAGGGATGACTAAAAGCCGGCGAACCCCACAAAGCGCATTCACCACATCTTGGGTGCGCAGATTTGCGTGCAAAAACGCAGCCTACTAATGCGGTCGAGGTCACTGTCTCTCATGTACTTCTTGCAATCTGGCCGCGATAGATGTTGACGTATTGGTGCTGTGTCTCTGGAAACGTTTTTGTTGGAAAAAAGCTAACATTTCTTAGGGATGACTAAAGGCCGGCGAACCCCACAAAGCGCATTTACCGCGTTTTGTGTGCTCACATTTGCGTGCAAGTGCCAAACAAGCGTCAAACAGCTTCTGAACTTTGGTTGCCGAGTGGGAAATCGTATTTCCAATGCCAGACAAGTGCCGAATAGCTTCTGAACACTGGTGGCCAATGAAAAACATATCTCTGTGACCAGATGCTTCCCAGTCATCTTAGGATCACCGGTGGCCAGCATTTTGCCAGTGGCCAGACTGGCCAAGCAGGCGCCAAGCAAATACCAGTCATCGGCCAATGTTCCGCCAACATTTTGTGCTGCCTGGGTACTTATCGTTGACATAATATCCTGTGCTCAAACACCATGGACATGCCTAGTACCCCTTGAATAGTGCAAGGTTTTGGACAGAAGGGCGTATGCGGGCGTCTAGGCAGCAGCACAAGAAGTAAGCTCTCAATGTATTCTGGGTGGCTAGATGCTGTCAGGGAATTGGTTGCATGCTGTTCAGTCTCCACGAACTTTCCAAGAAACAAGGTCCTGTTGGAGGACGAAGTCCAGAAAGCACGGAAACCTGGAACCTTTCGGGCACTGACAGCTCGTACACTGAACTTGACCAGCCACACTGAAACACCAGAAGACCTGAACACTGGGCTCCCGTCGGTGTTCACGGTCAACGTGAGATCATCGCTCTGGAGAGTTCCTGAGGACTGGAACTTGGCATAGGCCTACGCTTGAGTGATTGCCTTTACGACAGTTTAGCTTGTTCCTCAATGTCCAGCTGTCTGGCTCAGCTTTTCATGAAGAGCAGGCATGTACCGCTGAATCATGTTCATTTTGTGGGATGGAGCCATGAAAACACCGTAAACGGCATAAAAAAGTAAACTTTTTCATCATTGTTGTCTTGACAGACTTTCCAGTGTTGTGCACCGAATAAAGATTTGTCTGTCAAGTAAAGTTCCCGACGATGAAGCCATCTTGGAAAATCTTGAAGTAGGTACCACATTTTCGGTGTATAAGACTCACCTGTGTATAATAAGGACCCCCCACTTTTCGCAAGTTTCTAAGTAAATATTAGTTACAAGACGCACCTGTGCATAAAACGCACTGCCGAAAATTGTGGAAAAAAAGTGTCTTCTGTATGAGACGCATCGTTGTGTAAGACATACCCCTCACTTTTCACAAGCTTCTAAGTGAAAAATTAGTATAAAAGAGGCACCTGTGTATAAGACGCACTGCCAAAAATTTTAGAAAAAAAGTGTGTCTTATACACCGGAAAATTCGGTATATGGTGGTGGCAGTTTGTCTGGTAGAGATACAAACTCTTCTGTGAACTCTGCATTCACAGGGAAAATATTGTTTTTCTTCCACATAGGTGTTTTCTTCTTCAGAAGTTTTTTGCTCTTGTTGCATACCTGGGAAAGTACCGTGCTGGTTCTCGGTTGCTTTTCCTCAATACTGTCGAGACCGGTTACAACGAAGTCAACGGGAATTGGAAATCACTTCGCTGTAGCCCCTATTTCGTTATAACCGACTTCGGTTATAACTAGGGTTCGGAGTTTTCGGTTTAAACCGATGAAAACCGATAAAAGTATGCCGAATCCATTTTCGGAAATTTGGTTTTAACCGAAAAGGTCAGTTTTTAGGTTTGTCATTTTCGATTAAAACCGATAAAAGTATGTCGAATCCATTTTCTAAAATTCAGTTTTAACCGGAAAAGGTCACTTTCACTTCCAGTGGTACCGTAGAGTCGTGGCGAAAATGTGGAACAACAGTGTCTATCGAAACGTGTCCGAATGTATGGGATACACGGGTGCCATCACAACGTTTTGGTTTAATGTGTGCATCATCGATCGGAACGTGAAGTCCGAAATGCCCCATGACTTCGCCATGTACAAGCGTGTTTTCAAACTCGTTGTAAGGAAGACCGACTTGATGCAAGCTCTGCATCTTGTGTTGAGCTTCAAAATGTCGCACCGTGTCTCTTTTGGCGGTCACAATTGGTTGATTGGCCGATTATGGCTCAGGCAGCGCTTCATCTCCTCAGCCTGCCAGTGTCCAGTGTTAGCGTTGAGAAAGCATTCTCGAAGCTCAAGATCATATTAACAAGAAAGAAAGAGTGCGGATCAACAAGGAGAACCTGGGAAAGTACATATGTGTGTACTATAATAAGGTCACGTAATCCTGATGTACAGAAGGTGAAGTTCCATGTTTTTTGGGCATAGGCTTCATATCTGACTTGTTCGTACTTCTGTTGTTTTTTTTTTTCTTGTTTCTTTTACAGTTGCACACATTTGCCAAATTAAGTGTCCATTTCTTTTTCAATGTATCTGTGCCGTTATTCTTTGAGTGATCACAAATATCAGAGCTACAAGGAAGATCTGATCCGATGTCCGCTGGTGTTTATTTTATATTCACCGAAAAAAGCCGATAAACTTTTGTAGGCATAAATATACGCCGAAAAAAAACACGAAATTTGAATTTTAAAATAAACACCGAAAAAAGTATGCCGAATTTTGAAAAAATAGAAACCGAAAAAGCGGAACCCTAGTTATAACAAAGTGCAAAAGGGAAAGGAAAATCGGGATCGCTTCTCTATATCCGCTATTTCGTTATAACCGACTTCGTTATAACCGGTCTCGACAGTATCCTCAATTCTTTAAAGTGAACACCAAAAAGTTAAAAAGGCAACTTCCCTAAGTAGGGGTGGAAGCAAAAATTGTACACTAATACACCAACTGTAAAAATCTACTCTAAAGACGGATGCTTTTCAGAAGAGAGCAGGCTGAGAACCAGGCGAGTTCAGATTGCGGCTGTCCAAGTTCAGGGCCGGAATCCACCATTTCCTAACACAACATGAACTGGGCCCCAACTGTAGTTAAAGGTCTTCCAGTATTCGACCAAGAAAGTGACGGGCAAGTGGCATGGCACCTCCCGACTGCAGGAGGCTCCTTGGGTGGAGCAGGCACTTGCCATAAACTTTTGATTGCAGCATTGTCCCAGATGACGTCTTCTTTTGCACCGTGGAGGTAATTCAATAGCGAACACTTTTTGAAGGCATGAACAAGAATGCCATTTGGGAGGCTGTACTATGCGGCGGACACCAATTCAGCAATTTTCAAAGAATATGGTCGTTTGATTCTTCCCAAAGGTGTCAAAGCCCGACTCATCAGTGACAAACTCTGGAAATTTCTTTTCCAAATTCTAATGAAGGCCTCGTTGAGGTCCACTGAAAACTTTTCGGTCTGGTTCACATTTGAAAAGTACATCCTGCTGGTGCCCCTATACGCGAATTGTGTATTCGTTCACGTCCAGCCGCTGAGCAGAGGTAGGTTTTCGCTGCTCTTCGGCCATAGAAATTTCCTCCTCCTTGAATCTGGGGCCGCTTGCTAGAAAGTCTCGACTCAAGTCTTGGCTCAAGTCTTGACTCAGGCGCCTGGCGGTCTCGGCTGAGACCGTGACTGAGACCAAGACGGATCCAGCACGGTCTCCGGCGCGGTCTTAGCAAAGTCCGGACTTGAGTCTGGCACCAAGACCGCCAAGAACGGAGTGAGCAGTACCTAGAGAGGGAATCTAGGGAAAACTGAAGAAATACTGGAGAAAACAAAGGGTGCGTTCCAAATCCACTCGAATGGATCCGAGTTACCCTGGCGGATCATGTCACGTGACAACAAAAATCTAGTAATGCCGGATGCGGGTAGGTTTTCGATCGCAAAGGTACAAAACCTTTACCCTAGAGTGAGACCGAGTAAATTTTGGAACACGGCCGAAGATTCCGGACGTGGAAGTGACGAGTTGTGACCTCCTGTCCAATAAGAAAGCGCCGGCGGCGCGAGGCGGCAAGCGAGAGATTGTCTGCTTCTGCTACGCTGCGATCGGTTTGGGCAAAGAGAAACGACGACAGTCGCAAAACTGCGGCACATGTCTCGTACATACCATGGTTCCGTGCAAAATAGAAGAAAGAAAAAAAAAGTCAGCGATGCGCGGTTTTGGGTAGAGTTTAGTTCGCACCAACGCTGTCATATTGCTTCGTATCGCGATCGTCTGTCACCACCGTCGTCGACGTCCAGTGCGTACGCCGAATAAAGTTGTCTACAGAAATGCCTGCGTGTCCTTAGACGCCCAATTTTTAAAGAAAAAAATTGCGCTGGACGTATTTTCTTGGAAGCATTTGCAATAAAAGTTGATAATTATGTTTCGATCATTAAGTTAGCAGACGACCGTCTGCGTTTGCTGCACGCAGACATGGATGTCGCCGGTCCATCACGGATGCCTCCCAAGGTAAAGAAATCAAATTGGTCCGAAGATGATAAGTTTCAATTGGTTTACAAAATCGAGAAACGCAAACGTATAATTAAGAACAAATTTAACAACAATATTACAAAAGCTGCTAAAAGAAAAGCATGGCAGGAGATCGCATCCGTGATGAATTCGCGGCGTCCATCGACGCTGCGCACTGTGCCGCAGATCAAAAAGCAGTGGCAAAACCTAAAATCTCGCAGCCGCGCTGAACTGACCCTCTCGAAGAAGGCAGACTTCACGACTGGTGAGTTTACTATACATATGTTTTTACTACACATAAAAATGAAGCACACATTCTGTGTGCTAAAGAAGTTTTTTCCACTTTCTCATTTTCTTGGCTAAATTATAGAAGCAATTAAGATATCAAGCTATTAATACAATCAAATCAAAACAATGAATGTGCTTGATGCAATCAGACAAAATTTAATGCCCAAACAAAATATAAAGAGAACCTTGTCTTCCACAGGCGCAGGGCACAACAACTACAGACTGACACCGCTGGCTGAAGCTGTGCTGGCGGTCATCGGTTTCACAAGCCCCAACCTTCTGGGTATCGAAGGAGGCATTGACACCGACGAGTGAGCTGTCATGTTACTGCTATTTGTACGAAGTCTAGCCTTTTGAAATTCACACGATTGGGGGTTCTACTAGCAAAGCTAATATTGTATTCATAATCATATCTGGGGTTCGCAAGTACTAAATACTGGGCCACTCAAAGAAACATTCTGGTGTGTTCTCTCCAGAGCAAGAAAGAACCGTGCACATCCAAGAACTCTAAAACTTTGAACCATGTAACTTGAAGTTAAAGTCAAGCTAGGCATGTCAATGAAAGGCCACTGCACTCATCAATGATGATAATAAAAATAATATAAATAATAATAATAGTAATTATTGGATCAGGAGAGCCACGGCACTGCAGAAAGGCAGCAGCCCGTGTAAGGTACGCCTGCAATGCCACATCTAGTGATGGTGATTATGTGATGATGTAAGATCACAACCTAATCTTGTGAGATGCAAGATTAAAATGATGGTGATTATGAGCTGACATGTACAAGGGGAGGACGATGCAGTCTTCTGAACATCGCAAGCGCCATTGGCCGAGTCTTGGAGGTTTGGGAAAGAAAAATGATAGCAGACTTAGGCTGGTACACTGCTGGAATGGTAGAAGGTATATCTTAAAAAGGTGTCATGCAATGCGAACAAGACAAAGGTGATTGTGTTTCTACTACACCACCATTACAAAATACATTATACCCTCATGATTTCAAACTCCAGGAAGCCATGAATTTTGTTTGATTTATCAGAAATTTATCTAAATAATAATGCAAGATAAAAATATGATTCGCCTTATGAATGGCTTCACGTACACAGAAGATATTTCATGCTCTCCTTTACATAGGCCTACTGATCATAACCAGGTATGCTACACATGAAACATTCGTGAAATGTAAGACATAAGTTTATTTATCCCTCAAAAATGTTCATTGTTGTGGGCTGTTCAAACAGCACATGACAACTCAAAACAAAATTCAGTTTGTTCATCAGGTCAAGAAGTTGTCTAGTGTGAACTATTAAACGGGGGACACGTGACCAATGAAAACGGGCACTGCGCCACAGTTTTCATAGCAACTTGTGCGGACGTTGTGACGTGCCCATGCTATGCCTATGCCACTTAAATTCAATGCCGTTGTCCTGTAATTCATATTTTTTGTTCTTGCAGCCCTTTTGTTTAGTGCACTTCTTTCCCAGCACCGGTGCACTGCAGAGGGAACACCCATGGACCTGTTGCTTCTCCGCAATACACCGGTGCTCGGTGTATGCCATGCTGCCACATCACAGCGTCTGTGCAAGTTGCTGTGGAAATTTCCGCATGAGCCCCGTTGAGTGCGCTTATCACCGAGCACCGGTGCATTGCGGAGAAGCAACAGCTCCATGGGTGTTCCCTCTGCAGTGCACCGGTGCTCGGAAAGAAGTGCACTAAACAACAGGGCTGCAAGAACAAAAAATATGAATTACAGGACAACGGCATTCGGTTTAAGTGGCTTATGAATACACTAAAAACATAGCGGGACAACCAAACTTATGAAATTCGTTTGAATTAACCAGAAGCATAATATCCGAGTTTGAATTATTGCAAGACTACCGTATACAGGCTAGACGTTTATGCAGTCAAGCTGAACTATGACAAGCAGCAAAACAAATATATTGTTTTATCTTGAAAACTCTACAGCTACGTAGACCCAAAGGTCACAAACACAATGCTTGGACCTCTTTTGTTTCAGGTCCGTTGTATTGAGATGGCAAGTCAATTGAATGAAGGCACAAAGCTGAGACAGTCTGTTACATAAACATATTTGTGTGAGATTAGTGTCTCTGAAATCTCACTCATTCTGTAGGTAGCATTCACTGTCACAGCTGAGTTCGCTGCTGCTGAGCACATGCTGACAGCAAGCTTTTGCAACACTTCTAACATGCACAGTGCATACCATGAGGAATGTCTTTTCTCGAATAAAGCCACCCTGAAAGGGTGAACAGTGTTGATAAATAAAAGAAATCAGAAGTAATCCTGAGCAGTCAGTTCAAATATGGTGTACAGAGAGTACAATTTATTAAGCACCGACCAGTAGACACTACCACTAAATCTGGAATCACCCTGAGCACATCTGCTACTCAACATGGTAGTCTTTTTGACATAAAAAAGAATTGTAGGGACAAGCAACCAGAAATATGTGGCCGGCATCAACACTGCACACTGGATCTGCATGAAGCCAGCTGCTTTCACAACTAATAGCCGCAACAGCCAAGATCGGGCTTGACCTGCACACTGTAGACTGGCTCTACTAAAGCCAACATACTTTCACAACTAATAGCAGCAATGGCCGAGAGCTGAGGAGTCGAGCTTGATCCACATGCACACAAAAAGCATGAATGAAATACAAATAAGAGTGTTCTCAAATTATGTACAAGGGTGACAAGACTGACATTCTTGGGTATTTTCCTTAGGGCCAGCACAGCCCCAGTCAGCCTGCAGCCAACCACCAACGAGGTGGTAGGAGAGGATCGGGTCCTCAGCTATGAGGTTGACGTGGACCCCGGGGTCGCCTTCCTCGAGGTGCCGGACTCCGATGACACCCAAGACTATGAGCCTCCGGACTGGCCGCTGGACGAGGATGAAGCGCCCATGGAGCCTGGTGCAGCAGCTGCGCTGCTACGTCGGAAGGGGCCTCCTCCTGTGGCAGGGGGACCGCCTGAGCCAGCAGCTGCTGCTGAAGGGCGACCGGCACCACTGGGCCGGGCCGCGGGACCACCTCGTCCACGACCGGTCTGGAGGCCCAGCACACCGCCCGCAGGCTCGGCAGCCAGGCACACGCGCTGCAGACAAGCAATACTACAGAGACATCCTGGCACAGCAACAGGAGAACATAAAGTTAGAACGGCAGTGCCTCCTTGCCAAACTGAAGGCGTCGGAAGAGCAGGCGAGGGCATCGGGAGAGCAGGCGAGGGCAGCAAGGGCAGCCTTTGAGAATGCCGAAATGATGAAAAAGGCAGGAAACTTTTATATCGAACAGGGTGAAAAAATGTTCGCGTTACTTGGGCAGGCCCTACAACAAGGCCCTTAAAGGGGAGGAGGGGCCTTCAGTTTGGCAAAGAAGCATTGCCGTTCCAGCTTTGCGTTGTAAATACAATAAACAATTTTTTTTGTTAGTTCTCTTCAATGTCTTTTTGGTTCCAAGTATGCAAAAAAATTCCACTGCATTATGTATTTCATTTAGCAGCATGCAAAACTAAAGCAATGATGGCGTCATAAAAAAATGCAACGACTTTTACACACTCAGCTAAGTAAAAGTGAAAGTCATTACTGTATAAACACGTATAAGGACCGCACCCGCAAAAAAAATGTTTGCCTTGCGCACCATTGCATTTGTACAGGCCTGTGCGATGTCACCGCCAACGTGGCATGCAGTCAGCATCAAAGCTTTTTTTTCCTTTGCAATCCTTACAATCATCTCCCTTCTTGCTGCCTTTTGTCAAAGTTGCTTAAGGCACATTCAGCCAAGACACCTAACTATTCGTCTCCTTTTTTGTGTTTGAGCAACCTTCATCTATGATCTGCTGACGTCAAAGCCGAGTGGGAACGAGAACGAAAGAAAGTACAAACTGCAGGTCCAAAATGGAAGTGCAGCAGCGTAAAGGCCCATACACACAGTTTCGTTTCAGTGCGTTTGACTGCACTGCATCGAAAAGTAGCCACAACTCCTTGGGTTGCCCGTGGTTCATATAAAATGAAGCAACTAATTTGCTTATCAGGCGGCATACGAACGGGGGCCCCGCACCATGCTGGTGGTTGACTTCCCACCACATGGAAGCACTTACCAAGGCATAGGATGCCACAAATTGCCCAGACATGCACTGATGTGCACCATATTTTCTACAAAACTACCTGGTTTTTGGCATGTGAACTTGAAAAACTGTGCCAAACTTACGATGACGACGTTCAACCAGCACGTACGGGATATTTCGGCATTGGTAAAGTGTGCTACGAGCAGAAAGTTCCAATATGCTACCGACAAAGTTTTGATGCGAAAGGCTATTGTGTCGGAAGAACAAATTTCAATATGCGGTTCAAGGCGTAACTGGAATCCCGCAATTATTTGACCAGCGGCTCTAGACGCCACTCATAATAAAGTTATGAGTTAGTGAAGTACTGGTAAACAACGCAATGATCCATATGTCATGGACCGCAAAGGCCGATGTCCCGGTGGCAGCGTTTCAGCGAGCATGCATTCGGGGGCCACTGCCGACTGATCATTGCCTGGCCGAGCTCGTGGCGCAGGCATGCTTCCCGTACTCGGCGAGGAGGCCCCGAAGGTGCGCTCAAAACATGGAAACTACATCATGAAGATAAAGGCAAAGGGCATCGCTATCACGAACGGGCAAGGCTGATGCAAAGAGTGCGTGAACATAAATGTTAAAAAGTGCCATCAATGCACCGCCACGAAGAGTCCTGCCAACTGTGCAGCCGCAGCCCTTCTCTGCCACTCATGCTTTCTTTTCTTTGACGGTTACTCTGTAGCGGGGCAACTCAATGAAACTATCGCCGCGATACATAGCAAGTGCTACAGCTGAATGAGGCGCATTTTACCATAGCTCTCGCTGCGAATGGCCGTCGCCTCAACCACCAGTATAGTGGTTGCCGGTGTTTTACGCCATCATGTGACATAGGTGCAAGGCATGTATACAGTCGACTACAGACACGATGGTTGTAATCACACTCTGCTTGTACAGTGGCGTCGAAACAGGGGGTGGGGGGGGGGGTGCGACCCCCCCCCCCGACAGGTCAGAAATTTAATGGAAACGATACGGGGTAAGGGCGCAAAATCGCCCTCACCACCCTTGCCCCCCCCCCCCTTCCCTCCCCCCCACAACCACCGTCGCCCCCCCCCCATTTCCTGAATAGTTCCGACGTCTCTGTGCTTGTAATCACCCATTTTTTCTGACAAAAATGTTTACTTCAGTGTCCTATTGGAAAGTTTCTGGCAATAGCCACAGTTTCAATAGATCGTTCATGGTGACTGTTGTGTGTTGAGTGGTGGCACCATCTGGGACACGGATCGCAATCCTAAAAGATTACACCACACCGCGGGAAAAATGCGAAGCACGCAGCCAACGGCCTACACCAGCCAGCGAACCTGTCACGTCGTCATGTAGCCTTTGTATCTTGAGTTAATAAATAGTTAATGTTATCCTGTCGTCATCTACCGGCCAGGATCTAACAGTGACTATACTTGAAGTGTACTGAAAAAAATATTGTTAGTTACGGCCTCATTATTTCAAGCACAGTATGATCAGGCCGTTTAAAAAAAGTTGGCCCCGAGATGTCTGTAGACAGCATGATTACTACTTGTACCTAACTAATTCAAAAACAACCCTTACCTCTAAACCTTACTTTTGTCCAGTTTTCTGTGCACCTGGTTGTATGCGCACTCCGCTGGCGTGACTACCCAGCGATAGGGCACGATCAATCACGGCCATCGTAGCCGATCGCCATCCGCGATGACGAGCCCGTTTGAAGTTCCTCCTCCGAAGTTGTCTCTGATACAGCTCTGCGATAGCATGTAGAGGTCATGGATGCTTCTTTGCCACTTGGCGACCACCTCACGATCTGTGAGCATATGCCGACCACCAAGAGGACTACGTACTTGTCCGGCGTTGGCCCTCCGATCAGTTCCGAGGAGCTCCGCTGCTGGTGACCACCTTAAGTGGGGAAATATGTCTGAGATTCGTGCACGACAGACAATAAAAATGCTAGCGCAGTTTCGATTTAAAAATATATAGCCACGCCATACCAATTCCTAGCGAAGGTTCATAAACACTGCTATAACGTATCAAGCTACTCGCTATCTTCCAAAATGTTTTGGAACATGACGTCCGTCGGGAGTTGACGCTGACATTTTGTGAAGCTGTTTGCTTTTCCAACTGTTTTTAAACACGAAACACATCATTATACAAAGAAATGATTGCCTCGGAACTGCAATTCTAATCCCTCGGTCAACTCCGTGATCATGGGGTTGAAAATCGTCTGAACAATAAGACTACGTACTACGTCTTGCTTTCCGTTTATTCTTGAATGGATGGCGCTGCATTTGTGTCAGGAACTGAACCGCAAAAATAACTTATAATTATGCCAAACTTATTCACATTTGCCTTTACGAAACAGCACAGCGAAACAGTGATGTTATTGATATTATTTCTTACCTGACGCCGTGCGTTGCGTTGCGTTGCAATGCTTGTTTGAAGAAAGTTGGGGATAATTCACTCGTTGCACACACAGCGATTGCGAAACCGCCAAACCGAAAACGAAACAGTCGTGGCAGGCTTTCCTGTCGAAGACGTCGATGGCGTAGAAGCAGTCTAAACTCGCTTTAACGAAAGCATTCACCCGGTAAAAATGACTTGTAGCCGGTGCGTAGTGGCTGTGGTAGCCACGTCTGACATTTTGTTTTCTCTGGTGGTCTCATCTTGGGTCTCAGCTGAGACCCAGCGTGAGACGCCGGTTGAGCCGCTTGCTCGAAACGAAATCGGAACCGTCTTAGCCAAGTCAGGACTTGAGTCCGGTACCTACAACGGAGTGAGCGGTGCCTCGAGAGGGAATCTAGGGAAAACGGGGGAAAACGAAGAATCCGGACGTGGATGTGACACGGGGTCGTCTGCTTCTGCTACGCCGCGGTCGTTTTGGGCAGCGACAAACGACGACAGTCTCATAACTGCGTCGTGTTTTTCGTGCAAACCGTGGTTACACGTGAAAAGCGACAGCAAGCCGCGGTTCTGGACGTGTCTGTCACCACCATCGTCGACGTTGAGCGCGTACGCCGAATAAAGGTGTCTACAGAAATGCCTGTTCGTGCCGATGCATTTTCTAAGAAAAAGGAATAGCACTGTACGTCCCTTCAAAGGTAAAGACGAATGTAATTTGGTGCAAAGATGAAAAGTTTCAATTGGTGTATGAAATAGAGAAACGAAAACGCGTAATTCGAGAGAAATTTAACAAGATTACAAAAGTTGCTAAAAAGAAAGCACGGCATCCGTACTGAACTCGCGGTACCAACCGATGCTACGCACAAGACAAAAATTTAAAAAAAAAGTTGCAGAACATGAAATTTTTTAGCTGCAGAGTTGACGCTTTCTACAAGGGCACACTCCACGACCGGCGAGTTTATTATACATTTGTCTTTACTGCACATAAAAATGAAGCACACATTCTATGTGCTCAATGAATTTTCTTCACTTCTTATTTTCCTGGCTAAATTATAGAAGTAGTCAAGAGCTCTGGATTTGAACATTTTAATACAATCAAGAACACCTTTTATGAGCTCATGGAATTTTGTTCACTTCTCATTTTCCCAGCTAAATTATAGAAGTTGTCAAGAGTTCTGGATTGAAAACTTTTATTACAAACAAATCGAAACAGTGAATGCACTTGCTGCAATCAGACAAAATCCAATGACCCAAGAAAATGTAAAAAGAGCCGTCTTCCACAGGCACAGGGTACAAGACCAACAACTCACACCGCTGGCTGAAGCTGTGCTGGCAGTAATCAGTACAAGTACAACCAGTGAGCTGTCATGTTACTGCTGTTTCTACGAATATACTAGAATGCAGTATGTGCCATTTGATGCAGACAAGTCTAGCCTTTTGAAGTTGACATGATTGGGGGTTCTACTAGCAAAGCTAACATTGTATTCATAACTGTATCTTGGGTATGCAAATACTAAATACTGGGCCCACTCTAGGAAACATTCCGGCAAGTTCTCTCCAAAGCAAGAAGGATCTGTGCACATTCAAGAACACTGAAACTTTGAGCCATGTTATTTCAGTTAAAAGTCAAGGTCGGTATTCCAATGAAAGAACACTGCACTTATCGATAGCAGAATTAATCTTGTACACTGCTCAAATGCTAGAAGGTACATTTTAAAAAGGAGTTAAGCAATGCAAACAATACAAAGGTTATCGTGTTTCCATTGCACCATCACCACAAAATACACAGGCTAGAAGCTTATGAAGTAAAGCCGAAACATGGCAAGCAGTAACATGAATTTGATGTTTTATGCCGAAAACTCTACATCTCCGTAGGTTCAAAGGTGACAAACACAACACTTGGACCTCATTTTCTTTGGGACCCATTTTCTTTGGGTCCATTGTATTGAGATGCCAAGTCAAACGAATGCACACACAAAGCTGAGAGTCTGTTACATAAATATGTATGTGTAAGAGTGCTTTTACATCTAGCTCATTTTACAGGTAGTATTCACTGGCGGCCATAGCTGAGCTCGCAGCTGCAGAGCACATATACTGACGGCAAGCTTCCACAACACCTGCAACATGCACATTGCCCACATGAAGAATGTCTTTTAGAGCGCAGCTCTTAGGCGCCCGTCTCCGGCGTGAGCGGCGTCGGTGTTGGCGTAACTGCGTGTTACATTGGGATGTTTCCCATAATGACGTCACATGTGACGTCACTAGGGTCATGAGTGACGTCACAAAGGTCACTCGTGAAGGTCACGAGTGACGTCACGAGGGAGGAGGGAAGGGTGGAGGGAGGATGGAGGGGAGGGTACAGAGGAAGAGGAGGGGCATACCCTCCTCTCCGTACCCTCTTCAAGAGCTGCGTTCTTATTCGGCATTACAGGGAATTGTAAACGCCTCATTTTTTTGGAACACAATTAATAAGAAGTCATCCTGTGCTTGCACATCTTGAGCAGTAAGCTAGTACCATCTATTAAGCACCGACCGGCATACACTCACTAAATTTGGTATCACCCTGAGCACATCTGCTACTTAGCATGGTATTCTTTTTATCACTGGAAAGAAGCACAGGGACAAGCAACCAGAAAATCGGGTGGCCTGCATCAACACTGCACACTGGCCCAAATTGAAGCAAGCTATTTTCACAAAAAATAGATGCAACAGCTAAGATTGAGCTTGACCTGCACACCGTAGACTGGCTCTACTCGAGCCCCGCTACTTTCACAACTAATAGCCGCAACGAGCTACGATCGGGCTTGACATGCACACTGCAGACTGGCTCTACACGAGCCCAGCTACTTTCAGAAATAATAGCCGCAACAGCTACGATCGGGTTTGATTTTTACACCGTAGACTGGCTCTGCTCAAGCCTAGCTACTTTCAAAACTAATAGCCACAACGACCGAGAGCTGAGGGATTGAGCTTGATCCACATGCACACAAAACGATTTCCTGAGAAACAAATAAGAGTGCGCTCGAACTATGTACAGGGGTGACATGACAAACATTCTTGTGGATTGTCCTCAGGGTTAGCAAAGCACCAGTCAATGTGCGGCCAGCAACTGACGTGCCCAGTCAAAATTAATGTCTGACAGAGGACGAAAAACTACCAGATCAGGATAAATCAGACATCCTAGCCCATCAACAGTAAAGAAACGCTGCATAAAGACAAAACCAAGGAAATAAATCAATATGTCTCTCACGCAGTGACAAAAATAGGGACGCACATTAATTTCTTTAAGCCTGCACAAACACGGCGAACAATGTGGCGCTACACGCAACAACATAGCAGAAAAAATGACATTGGCCGATTGGTCCCTACGTAAGTTGTCGAGTACAGTTGACACCAGGCGATTAACATTCCACTGTGCAAACATCCATGCAAATTTTGTTTGATTACAACTGTTTTAGGCAAAGTGATCAATTATTTTGGTGTGCTCAGCATTGCAAAACCAAACCCAGGTTTCCATTTTTATTGCCTCATCTCAATTTATCTTTTGTACCTGTAAGATTTCTTCGTTAGCTGCATTTTTAGGTATTGATGAAGCTGCTGGATGTATTTCTTGAGTACTCTATAGTTTGCAGTCTTTGCTCCAGTTGCAACAGTTTGCTTTCAGAACCGGAACCATGTCTTGTCCTTTTTAATTTTAAAAGGCCCCTGAAAGAAAAAAAAAAATGTTTTTAGAGCAATTTTGATGGCGCGACATGCGATTTAGTTGGTTGTCACCTCCTTCCACTTGTTTTCTCTCTCTTGGCATTTCAGGCACGTGTAGGAGAGGTGTATTGGCTTGGCCATCACGTTAAGGTGGAGGGAGTGTATGACCATCTCGTTGAGGTGGAAAGAGTGAATGACCATTCGGTGACGTCATGGACTTTGCACGCAGAATTTAAAATAAATCTCAAGTCGTCAATATTGCTTAACATTTTTTTTTTGCTTAAAATTAATTTTTTGACATGCATATCTTTTGAACTGTTTAAAAAAGAGACATTTTTTTTCCTTTCAGGGGACCTTTGAGGGAACAGGGTAGGCCCAATACACAGCGTGCGTGGCGACTAGAGCGCACCACCGTGCGGCCGTCGGGGAATACAGTCGTTGAGAATCCAAGCAGACGGAAACCACGCCGTGTCACTGGCACCATGCGAACCTGTCGCCGCGGTGTGCTCTTGTGTCGTTAACGCGCTGTTAATTGGTATCGTGAATTGCTGCATTGTGCGCCGTACCGACAGGTACGTGTTGTGCCCCACGGAGATGACGTTTCACGGTTTCTCAACTCATCCGTGCTTCGTCGGGCAGGGGCAGCAGTGGATCACAGTCGTGCGACGAAAGATGTAAGTTGGGTTCCCTCGACCGTGTCTCCTAATGTGTCGCTAGGGCGAATGGATCTTTTCTCATCTGCCGTCTCACGTTCTGGCGGTTTTGTTTTTTTGTGTCACTGACGTCTGCACATTTCAGTGCCGACAGAACAAACTGGGAGCTCACTCGGCACATGAAGATATGCAGCATCCATTTCGTTCGAGGTTGAAGGATGTGTCCTCACCTTCGTACAGTCTACACTCATCATAACAGACCTTGGAATTGACAACGATCTTGGTCTGTTGTAAAAGGAGTATGCAGAAAGCAGATGCTGCTATAACAGACTTTGATGAAGATTAAGAATGGAGTTTGTTGTAACCAGCGAGATTAACAAAACACAAATGTCTGTGAAGCAGAACTTGTTTATTGTTGTTTACACTAGGCATTCTGGAAGAAAGTGGTGATCTTCAATTGGGCAGTACGGCTCACAGC
The DNA here is from genome assembly GCA_037355805.1 of Ixodes ricinus. Taxonomy (NCBI): domain Eukaryota; kingdom Metazoa; phylum Arthropoda; class Arachnida; order Ixodida; family Ixodidae; genus Ixodes; species Ixodes ricinus. Next base: position 84,274 of record JAZHYW010050857.1, read on the forward strand.
ATTTGCCACAATTCCATGCTCCATTTTTACAAGACGCAACACCTCCTCAGGTGTCCCATTCTGCTCAAAGAAGCACTTGAGGGCGTTAATATGGTCCAGGGCTTCAGCAGTTGTTACTTTTCTAGTCACAGCCTCTTCGTCACCCTCCTGCTCCTCCTCTTGGTCACAAGTAGAGAGTCCTCTCACCTGAGCAACTATTTCTCCATCTGTCAGTTGCCCCGTACTGACGACATCGGCATCAACATTTACACAATCCGAAAAGTCTTCTGAACCAAACAGCTTTTTCAACAACTTCCCAAAACCCTGGCGCTGGCTTGTCAGGATTGTCTACCAGAGGGACGGGCTATTTACTGTCGTTGAAGAGAAAACCAGCCTTGCGGAAACAGTTCTTGATGATATGTGCTTCCACTTGTTTCCACACAGCTGAGACAACCTGCACTGCAAACTTGAGGTCAGTGACAGAGTCAATATTTTGCTGCATGTTGTAGAGCAAACGTTTGGCAAGCCGCATACAATATCTCGATTTCACGGAGTGCACAATGCCCTGGTCAATGGGTTGTAGCTTCGATGTTGTGCACGGTGGGAAGTACACCACCTTTGTGGACTGGAGCTCTGGAACCTGCATGTGGCTGGAGCAGTTATCAAGGGAAAGTAGCATCTTCCTCTTCTCTTTCTTCATCTTGCCATCCGACCACTTATTGAAAATGTCCCGCGTCATCCACGCTCTTTTGTTGGATGCCCAATCTACGGAACGTGCACCTTGCGCAAGCACATGGGTCGCTTAGCCTTGCCAATTAATTGCAGGTTTGTCTTTTCGGTTCCGTCCATGTTGCAGCAGAAGAGAACTGCTCTACGCGCTCCTTAGATCTCTTCCCTCTGTGGAACGGTTCCCCAGAGATGTAGGTCTTTCCTGGCCTCATTTTGTTGTAGAGTCCGCTTTCGTCGGCGTTGAAGATGTTACGCGGTTCGTAGCTCGCGAGCCGACCCGGAAGAGACTGGTTTTTTCAGTTTGCCACAGCACCATCATCAACGCCGTCCGACTCTCCGGAAATGCACTTGAAAGGTACCTCGTGCCTTGATTTCAAGCGGCTTAGCCAACCATCGCTGCACAAGAAGTCATCGTGGCCCAAAATGGCTGGCAATTGCTCCGCATGCTTCTGCAAAAGCAAACCGTTCACAGGGATGTCTCGTGAACGAGCGTCATGGAGCCATATCAGTAAGGCATCCTCAATTTCTGGAAAAGTAGCCTCGTGGAGTCGGAACTTCTTGGCTGCAGGTCACCCGTTACCTGTTTTTCGAGGACGGCCTGTTTGCTCTTCATGATCATATTTACGGTTTGCTTTGAGAGTCCGAAGGTGTCTGCAACGGCCGATTGTTTTTTCCCCCGGTCAACTGCCTGGATGATCTCAAGCTTCTTCAGTGAGATTCGCTTCCGCTTCGCCGTCATTGAAGCTGCAGAATGTAGCTGATGTAGCCACAAGCACAAATCACTTTCGGAAAGTGACGTTCGAGTACGGGGCAGGTTGCGAATGTAGAAATCTGTGGAGATCCATGAAATGGAAATGGTTTTCGCTCGATTTTACTTCGGAGTAGGAGTCTTATACCCTCGCCACCCTCGCCGTTCAAAAACTCCGCATGGCCGCTAGAGTGACTCTGATCTGTTTTTCCGACATTGCAGGGGGCATACGGAGCGCACGCCAGGCGTATGAAAAATGGCCGCCGTCGCGCTCGCTGCGGCGTTGAAAAGTCAAGCAATTTTCGAAATTAAAGAATGTCAGCTGTCAAGAAGTTCGCAATAACGAAGCGGAAATGGACGCGAAAGTCTACTAAAATGGTACATTATATCCAAATGTATATTTTAGCCAAATCCGCAATAAAAGAAGTTGAATCAATGGGGACAAATGGGAAAACCAACCGAACTCCACAAATCAATATGTTATGTACGAAAGTCTGTTGTAACCAGATCTGTTGTAACGAGTGTAGACTGTACATGCCGACGATAGTTCCTGACGAGTATCTTAAGCGGTGCGTGCTTCCGGAAGATAAGTCTGTACGCTAAGAAAGGTGAGAACTCCGCAAAATAGGCACTTTCTTTTAAACTAGCTGTTTGGGTGTTGGTACTCTTAAATGCAAAAAAATTGTTTGGCCCCTCCCCCTCAGCCAACATTTTGTCTGTTGGTCTGCTCGATATGATCCATGTCACCGATTTGGCTGCTAGCAAAGGCGCTACCGCTAGAACAGAGGTGCACAAACTGAGGGTCGAAACCCCCTCTCTCTCCTTTGAGAGGTCGCGAGACAATGTCTGGTGATCGCGGCTCCTCAGAGAGCTCTCAAAATTAACACAGAAATAGTTAGGGCTGGGGTCGCTGGATAACACTCGTAAGCTTTGAGAGCTTGCAGTCCCGAAAGGTTTCTGCACACGCCTTGGCTCGCACAAGAGTTTGCGCAAAAAAGAAAAGCTCAGTGAGCTGTTGCAGACAAGGTAGCCAAGAGCACACCATGTGTGGTGGATACTTGTAAATAGCAGTGCATGTAGTCATTCTGGGAGTAATCAAACACACAAAGTGTATAGCAAGGAGACAAATTTGCATGCGGAACAAAAATCGAGTCTGTTTATTCTCCTCTTTAGAGTTTTGTTGCAGTTTTCTTTTGGGTTTGGTCTTTCGCCGGAGCCTGACGGGGAGAGTGTTAGTCCTTCATTCAAGATCACGAAAATCTTGATGCGCTGAATGCATCTCTCCACATGAGTGCGGTGAGACGCAACCTTGTAGGTCTCTTTCATCTCCGCTCCAGTGAACCGCTGGCTGGCTTTTGCGAATGGCGACATGGCAAGTGTGACGTCCTTACTTTCCAAGTTGCACTTTATATGAGAAAACCCTTTGTGTGCTATCACCATATCCTCCGGTTCCAGCAGGTTAATCAACCCAGAGTTGGCGATGATGTATGTATCGCTCGACCTGCCACCAAACACATCCGAAATTTCAGTGTAATGTCACTCTTGCAGTTGCTCCAGCAGTTCACCCTGTCAGCAACTTTAACTGATTTCTCGAGTCGGACTTCCGAACAGTCCACAATAACCCTACAATTGGGATAGTTGAAGGGGAAAGAGGAAGGCATTGATGCTTTTACAACATCCCTCGAAAACCACTGGATTCACCTTCGGGTGCTGACATACAGGACGTACAGAGTGCCATAGAAAATGCACGATGAGGTGGTCCGATGAATGCCAAACAAAACGCCTAACGCAGAGAACGTGAGGCCATGCTTCATCTTCATGAGAAACAGCAGAAGCTCGCTGTCCACCGCCAGGTCCAAGTATCTGTTGCCCCGCACCTCTGAGCACAACTTTTACAGTAGTGGTGAAACTAACCTTGAAAGCTTTTTGGTTCCAAGCAGGTAAATTAAAAACTTGAAAAATTTTACAACGGATGTTCAGCTTATTTGGTGTTTGAGGTGTATGAAGGTGTGTTCAAATGCTCTAATGACCAAACACAATCAGGCAATACTTTACTGTAGGTAAACATCTTTCCCAAGTTTGTTGATTTCGCGTAAGACGATTGCCAGCTCCTTATCTTTGCAGAAAAACTATTGCCAGCTCCTCCATCCTGTGCATCTGGCACATTGTTACAAACACTCCTGTGTAGTGCTGTTTTGTGTCTCATGCCAATACTCTTATCTGTATGTTGCTGTTGATAATGACGTTTAGGTTCATACTCGTGGCACCTAGTGCAAGCGCATTGTCAAATGCAAGTTCGAAGTCACCAGAATGCACCCAGGCATCCTCCTGTATCAATTTAGAGATATGTTTCTCATTCCTTCTCGAACCACAGACCCCAACATTGACAACCCTGATGCAATTGATGACCCTTTTAATACGTCCGGAGACCAGGGAAGCTCACTCTCCTGGCTTCTTAGATTCCAAACCCATCCGACACACCTGAAGTTCAGTCGCTTTTGCAAAACTTTACTGAGAACCGCATCGCAAACTCAAAACCTGTTTTCATAAAAAATATTGGCACACTGTTACTCGAGGACCATGCTATGGGTAAAAATAACCTAGCTGGTCGGAGCGCCAAAAAAATATCTGTTTCATGCCCATTGAAATGCATTCTGAAAGGTTTTTAAGGAAGCACCTGATCTCACTGCACCGCCATGCCCTTCCTCATCAAACGTTTAATGGATGTACGCATCGAGCAAGCATTTGAACTCAGCAAGAACGGACTCCATTTCCCGGCCGTCGTCTTGTGAAATAAATGGGCTTTCTAAAAGCTGCTTTTCTCCAGCGCTTAATATTTTTATGCACCTTATACAAACAGCATGTTTTAATATTTGAATTTGGGTGTGTGTTTTCCTCTTAAGAACATGGTCCCAAAGTATAGATGTGCTATAAAAGATGTTTTCCATCACAAACTTTAAATATTGTAAAATGAGGGACTCAGTTTTTTGTTTTAGTTGTGATCAATATCTCAACTGGCTTGCACTGAGGGAGCTAAAATCTCGTTAGCAGACAATGCATGTGAAAACGAGGGAGAGTACAGCAAACTCTCACTTGAGCGAACATTGGTTTAAAGGGGCAATCTCCGCTCAATTCCGAAAAATTTAGGTTTACATGTAATTCCATTTCACAAAGCACTACTAAACAGCTCTACGTCTTCGGATTCGTGAAATGTGGAATATTATTTGTGTAAATCTTAATTTAAACATCAGCTGATACCGAAACCGAAACTTCGGTTGCGTCAGGCAACATTGGTCTCGTGTCATCAGAGTCATGGCCACGTCACGTCGAACCACGTGGTCTTGTGACGTTCGTGGGGGCGAGGTACAGGACACGCGACGCGGGCAGGTCGCTTCGCATGGCGTGGACGGTGATGGCCCGGGGGAGAGGAGGAAGGGAGAACACGAAAGAAGAGAGGGGGAGCGGAGAAACCGGACATGCGATAAACGCGCCAGGGCAGCGCAAACTAGCGCATCCGCGTTACGGTGATCACGTGGACGCCGTAGAGCCAACACCGGGAGGAGAAACTCATGACGTCATCGTTCAATTTCGCTCCTGAGAAGTAAAAACAAACAAAACGTGAGAATGACGTAGTCATGCCTCTGACGTAGTGGTTCAACGTTGGCCGCTCCAACTCCGTCGCATTGACTGCGCTGACGATTGCGCCTCACGTCGCACGCTAGAGTTGGCAGATTTCGGCGACTTGGCTCATTTGAAAGTTTGCTGGCCAGTTTATTAAATATATAAGACGGAATTAGATCGTAATATTTGACATGGGGTCTTCCTATATGAATACTGAAGAGGGCTGCATAGTTTTCTAAATATCGAAAATGAAGCCGAGTTACGCTCAACAAATATTTCAGAATAACGAACTTTCAAAAAAATCTCCTTTATGCAAAATGTTTCAGTTCAACGAAAAACGAATTTCAAAATAGCTAATATTTCAGTTGAACGAACTTGATCGGTGGACCCAGGATTATTTTTGCAATCAGTTCACCTGAAGTTTGCACTCTGCAGTGCTGGCCGAGCGGTGTGCTACCGCACCGCCGCCACTGCCACCCCTGCAGCAGCAGCGGATCATCGACAAGATAGTATATGTGTGCAGCAGACTGGCCAACCTACAAGGTCCTGTCATAAAAACTGAGTGCTTTGAGCAGAAAACAAATGTTCGGACACATGCTGTTTTTCATCGTTCTGTATTCTGTAGCCATGCGCACGTTTCAACTCCATAAGAAATAAATTTCAGCACTTCTGGAGTTTAACACAAGCGTCGGCGCCTCGGCTTGCAGCGGGGCGGTAGTGCCTAAAAAAAAGCACTCCCAGTCAGTGATGTGATTGCTGTGCCACTTCGCTCAAACTGCGCTAGAAGCAACCCTGCCACATCCTGCTACATTTCGCCAAAATATGGGTAATCTGCGCCAAGCCTGCTTCCAAAGGACCAATTTAGGTCGCCTTTCAAAACCGAAACTAAACTGAGTACTGTAATTGAGCAGGCGTGTGATATGTGGCGCAAGCGTACCACCTGACAAAGTACCGTGCATCAATTGTCCACCCGGTCTTGCATGGTCTTCCCGTGCATCTCGCGTTCCGCGCTCTCCGTCTTGTGGGTCTCGTCTCTCGTCTCTTCTTTTATATTTTCAGCGATAGACACGGATGTGTGCAGACGCTCCGACGCTAGCGTGCCGGGTACCAGCCATGCCGTCATGCCGTGAAACAGAGAGCATGTTTTTGCGCGGCAGAGGTTACTTGGTGAGCTGAAGCAACGGCCGTGGGAAAACTACTCGCAAAACTGCGAGCATAGAGCGCCCCCACCCATGCAAGAGCCCCCCCAGCCCCCCCCCCCCGCTAATTTCACATTTCCGCGCGGATCCCGGGCAAGCGCCCCCCTCCCGGCTCCGCACCCGTATCGCACACCGCGCTGACCGCGCTCAGGCAGCACTGGCGTGCGAAGTTATGACCCGAAGAATTCAATCCAATCCAATCCTACTTTGCAGCCCGGGATCAGCCCGGCCACGACGCTGCCATTGTCGCTTTGTTTTGGGGGTGTCCAGGTCGGCTATGCATTCTTACACAGTGGCAAAAGGAAATCGACGATCGTCCAATGGCATGGCCAGGAAACGGGAAAGACGTACAGCTCAGACGGTCTCGACACATCAAGCTCGACTTGGATGACGGGAATGGGACAAGCCATCTTGACAATCCGCGAACAGTCAAACCACGGGAATGCCAAAGTTCGACGAAAGATAAGCAACGGCGCGCCGTGTTCAGTGAATGCGTGCAGCGACGCGCGCTCTTTTAGCTACCTGGAGCGCGAAAGATGGGGCAGAATGAGCCATTAGCAGCCCGACTTCTTTTGAAGAAGTTGTCAAAATAGCCAACGGCATGCAGTTGGGAAACATCGCGGAATGCTGCGAACTTTTCTTGCGGCCGACTCTGAGGAGTCTTTTGATGGTTATGAAAGTGATTAACATAGCAGTGACAAATCTTTGGCCTAATAAAGTCTGTTCTCAGAGATAAAAGAAAATATTAAATCTGTGTGCATCTGCGCTTTTTTCTTTCTGGCGGAAAAATTTTGTCGTCGCCATTTTGAATTTTGGTCCCGCCTTCCGGGATAGCGCCCCCCCCTACTTTGCAGGCAATTTTGACTTGCGTGCAGGTGGGGCGCTGCTCCGAATTTACGCTATATTTGGTCAGTGCCTTTCGGTGACTGAGTGGTCGCGCGACGTCGAATGTTGTCACGTTCCCACATCATTGCAGATATGGTACTTTCCAAGATGAAACTAAGTACCACCACATGTTCATCAACATTCCTGTTCTTGTTTAAATAATACGTTACTACAAAAATCCATCTTTTTAATTCAGAAACTGCTCTGTCAAAGCATTGTTTATCTAGATTCCTCTCGGTGGGCACTTCTTTCGAGAGGGACCTCGGTACGTGAAAAATCTGCTGGGAAGACAGTTGGTTAAGAGAAGTGAGCTAAAGCAAAGAAGGCAATGTCTGCAAGCTGAACCCGCACGGCAGGCTTGCTTGTCTCGAGTTCAGTCGTTGCACAAGGAAGTGCTCCAAGAACGTTTCGAGGCTGGCCCGCAATGTCTTTGCATCGATGCTCTCAGGTTCTTTATTTTTGTGTGTTTACCTTGTACCTTGTTTGCTGGCCTGGCAAGCACGCGCCACTGGACTGTTCTTGTCGCATGCTCGAAAGTTACGTTACGGTGTACAGTTTTGGGGATAAGGTAGCAATGGAGCTGAGGAGCATGGTTTCCGGCTCTCTGATCAGACAGCCGTGGTCTGCGCTTCGCGTGACGGCGGGCGTGCCCAACAGCAAGTCTGCGAATGGTTGGCCCCCACGTGGCATGCGGGCTGTGATTGCCTTGGACTGAGGCACCAGCTGGGACGCTTGCAACTCATTGCTCTATCGTTTGCTTACTTTTGACGAAAATCTGGCACGTTGGGAAACCAGCAAATCGGTGGCAAGCGGATTTTCAGGGTGTAGCTGGCCCATGCCTACAGCACTGTACGCTTGCGGGATGTCGCAGGCAGTAAGTGCAGACGCAGCGAGTTCCGGCCGCAACATGTCACATCAGAACACAACGCAAGTGCCCTTTGTTTGTACAGCACTTAAAACAAATTTTTTTTTCCTAAGAATAATCTGCTCCAAAATCCACTTTTGCTGCTTTGAAACCTGCTCCAAAGCCTGCTTTGCTAAGCTCCAAAACACTGAGGTTTTGGTTGTCTCAAGGGGCCACGATTTGCTGCTCCTGGGCACTGCTGCTTGACCCGAAATGCGCGCCAAAATGGCTTTAGGCCAATCACATCACTGTCCAATTTCTGCACAACTTCTACGCATTCCGGCCCCACTGGAGAGTACGCACAAGTTGAATAAGCCTCGCACCTAGCTGCATAGATGCTTATTTGAACTTGCGTGTAGTAGATATGACACTTTTCTGTAGTTGCAGCTTTTGTCCTTCGTAGTACAGACGACGCCACATTGATATTAATATTGCTGACTACAGGCTGTGTCTCACACCTGGAAGGGCCTTGATCTCCAGCAAGCGGATTCCCTGCTTGTCGTCCATCACCCATCTGGGCTACAGCGACAGCCACGGCTGCGCAGTGCTGATGACAAGTCCCACTTTAATCACCTTTGCGCTCTTCTTTGGACACATACTCTTTCCGTACATCTGGCTCTTTTGTCTGCCGTACGCACACGAAAGTGCTTTTGAAGGATCGTGGCACTGCCAGTTCTCCCAAGCTTTCGAAGTCTGCTTGACGTGTCTTTTATTCCTCTGGAGCCTTGGAACTTACTGAAACTCCTCAGTGCCCTGGCACAATGCCACTGTGGGCATCCACTCTGGAGCTCTGCAGAATGGGTTTGTCTCTGCAATGTTGTTGTGTTCATGCTCTGTCACCACAACCTCAAGAAAGAAGTTGTTGCTCACTTCTTTGGTCAGAATGCTCTCCGCTCCAAATATTTCCGTTGGCTCGACCTAGTCGTTTGAGCAGTTTGGCCCAAGCTTCCCAGATTTCGCTTGACTTCCTCCTCTTGGTGCAGCATGATGCCCAATGGGCTGTTTTAAGAAGTTTATTATGGCTCTCGGCATGGGTCGCCTAACCAGCATGTCACTTTGCTGCTTGCGGGCACATCTCCGAGAACAATACTCTCCTCGCTGTACATCCCAAACTGCTTCGCCTGTGGCCGCTTTTATATGCTTGCGATGGATGTCTTGGTGGATGTGTCGTCTTGGTTTACATAAATAATCACTGCTGCCTGAATGCTTGCACCGGCCCTGAGACCACACTCGACGGGTGCAGTGCAGCACTGCATGATGTCTCCTGCTGTCGTCCGAAGTTTTAGAAAAAATACATATATGCAAGGCACTTTACTACTTTACACAAAATTGAGGGAGCACTGTAATGAACCTTGTTGTAGCACAACGCTCTTCCACCATCTACCCTTGAGCTTCCTCGCAATAAAAAATGCCATATCTGCAGTAAATTCAGGGAATACAATGCGGTGAGACAGCCAGGGCTTGCAGGATATCACTTATCTATTGGTTCTTACCACATCAAGGAGGCAAACTGAGTTAGCTAGTGTAATGCAAACATACCTTGCGACACTGCAGCAGCTCTGAGTAACGCACTCGGTAGAATCGAGCTACATACGGCGAGTAGCCGAGTCGGCCAAAACTACAGCGTCGTGCAAGAAAAGAGCAGAAGCCTGGCTTTCTTCTGCTTGCATAAGTAAGCTCTGCAGACCCGTAATGACCGGAGTGCATGCCAAAGTTTGCTGCGAAAAGCGCTACACCGCGGCAACAAATCGAAGCGAAGGGCATGGCGCTGAATGCTTCGACTCTCGCTGCGCACCTTCATGACCTGAAGTCGCGGTCACTTGCCAGGGTCTCATCTGGGCTATGGATAATTTTACATAGTTTTAATATTTTGCAAGTACGCGGGTAGTGGGCACACGCCACACCAGTTTTCTGAGCATGAAAAATTAGAATTTACTTCAATCATTATGCGGAGTAAGCTGTCTAATGCGAACGCACGCCCTGGCCTCGCCCATTTGGCCTTCGCGACACGTCGCCGCAGCAGTAACCGCTCTTTCACATCAAAAACGTGCCAACGCTCGGATAAAGTTTCCGCCTTTTTCAGTAGTGGCATCGCGTGAAGAACAATGCCAGTATTAATATTCCCCAGAACCAGCTCGGAAGAACTAATGTTCCAACCACGGGCACTTGCGTGCGGCCATAGCTTCCAAACCAGGAGCCAGTCGTCGTCTGCTACCGCTCTGCAGTACTGCGCGCCAGCCGCGGTACAAGGTTGGTACTGCGTGGTAGTTTTGAAAGCGCCCCCTATCTTCTTTTGTACGGGCATTTCTCGAGAAGTTCAGGCTGAGCAAGTTGTTGGAAGGTCTGGTTTCAGAGCCTCCAAGAACTACTGCTCGAGGTAATTCTTGTGTGGATGTAAGGCATCATCTTGCTCTTGTTGAAACTGCAACCATGTGTCTGTACCCTTTGGACAGCAGGTTATGGGATTGATGTGCATCTGTGCGGCGCTATGTGGAAGTGTGGCTCCACACGGCCTTTGGCAGCGTCCAAGCTTCCAACGGGTCTTTGTCATGGCCAAGCCGTAATAGATCTGCAGTTTGTCAATCATAGCATCGGCTGCAAGTTCCCCTTCGGCAGAGACCACTTCGCCATCAGGAGGCTTTGTTCCCTCTGCTTTTCTTTCCAGACTTCGCAATCAGGGGCCCATTCTTTTGAATGCGGCCAACACGGCTTCCAGCTTGCGCATCTTCGGCAGAGATCGCCATAGGATTTTAAGCTGCCTTCACCGCGAGGGGAGCCTTTTGCTATCTGCCGTTCCCTAAGCGCCCCACGCACCGAACGCGTCACGCAGCTCCCTCACTTCTTTGAAAGATTGATAAAGTCCTGCGCAGTCCCCATGCCACCATCGAGCACCTTCATAGTTTCGCGGGCGATCAGGCGCCCATGTCCCGCACCAGCAAGAGGTGCTTTCGAGGGCATGACATGGATCAACGCTTTGTCACGACTACCATCAAGAACTTTGTCAGAATCAACACTGGTGGTGGACACAATGTCGTTGATGCGACGTGTGCCCTCGCTTTGCTGTAGCTGGCGCCTAGAGCAATAGCGACATCCTTATCCCGACCATTCAGCTCCACTGCTTCGCCGAAGCAACGGCGATAACGATAACGAGTGAATCCGGAAATTTCGATAGTTATAACCAATTATCGCTGTATCTGGACTCGATCCTGATTGTCTTCTAGACTAGAAACTCTAGAAACTGATCGTTAGCAGGCCAGACATCGCCATATGTGGTATCGTCACAAGCGGATTGCACTTTACCTGAAAATTCGGTAGGCAGGTTTCGGCAGGTTGAGCATAGCACACAAAGCACCCCTGGGCAGCTGCCCCTTCCTGAGGCACCACAAAGCATACACAGTCCCCACGAGTGACATCGTAAAAGCCCAAAGTTGTCCGTTCCGACGCTCTCCAGAATCGGTGGACGGAACAGGCACGTTACGCAATTCAGAGAGTAGGTGCAGGCGACGCCAGCTCAATCGCGTTGTGTGCTCAATCCAGCTGCAAGTCCCACCTCACCTTTTAGACGCACACGCTTTCAGCGGCGGCAGTGAACAAGAAGGCTCGATAGTCAATCAGTGTTTGCCACGGTCACCAACACTTGTCCGGAGCTCCTTCCATGCGTGCCGTCAGGCGTGACGCACCTGCGAAAGCAGACGCAACACGCGGTGGCCACCGCATCCGCCATCGGGATGCATTGTGGGGACTTGTTGAGATGAGGAATTCGACTTCATGTCGACTACCGTGGAAGCGACGCTTTCTGAAGATAACTTCTTCGTGCTTCATCATTTGACCAACGTCTGCACCAGCCTTGGCAGAGCAGGCAATAAATTACCTTGCCCGTAAGGAGCGTTGCCGAGGCAGGCAGCAAAGGCGAACAGCGATGGCGCAGCGACACCGGCAGTGTCCGAGGATTTGTTGGGCCAAAAACAGAAAGCGCTGCAGTGTGCCAGACGATCGCTAATAGGCGACGCCCGCCAAACGCCCGGAAAGCCTGACATTTTTTTTTTTTTGCTAAACACGCGGGAGGTAGAATACCACGCATGCACCGTGAATGTTCCGAAGCACGCCCACCCAAATTCAGAGATGAATAGTAAAAAACATGGGAGTGGGTCAAGAATTTAGCGCTGCGACAACAAAACTCACTCGGGTAAATTAATGATGAACATCCTGGCACCGAACTGCAAACCACGTGATGCAGGAACTGATGCATGATCGTGGACGACCGCAAATTTGTCAGCAAATTCGAGTGTCAATGGAAAGGGCGAGCGCAGAGTTACGGACACGGCAGACATTTCGCAGGCTACCAAGGCACCCGCGAAAACCTCGCCGGAGGACCTTCGATCTCACAGGAGCAGACATCGGCAAATCGCAGTCTCCAGCAGGATCTGCAAGTTTTATTTTTGCAACAAACACGCGGGAACCCACTGACGAACTATGCCTGTCGCGTGAACCGGATATCGCACGGACAGATATGCGGATCAAATGCTGCGGTTTTGCTACAACTTTGTATGTGGCGATGGAACAAATACTGCAGATCGTAAAACGCAGCAGGAATCACATTTCGCATGATGCAGTATTACACGCAGGACCGACTCGCTTGGGATCGAGATCGCGCGCGTGCAAATCGCTGGACAAAAATCAACGGGAATCCGCTACAAACTTGGTCAAGGGAATCGAACACTGGAGATCGACGGACGCAACAGATTCGCTATTTCACGTGCACGCGAAAACAGCTTGCGTGTTGCAGGAGCTCGATATTTCGCGTGCGCAGATTGTGGACGGCAAAACACGGGAGCCTGCTATGAACTCGCTCGTCAGACAGGCTGGTACAGCTAATTACACAATTAGTGCTGGTGATTCCCGCCGGACATTGCGTGACATCCTACTGCGAGAATTAAGGGGGTGGGCTATGGTTTCAGAATATTTATGCTGCAGATATTTAGCCAGAAAAACAGTACGGGCGGGCGCTCTCTTGGAAGTTTACGGTAGGTTAAAGCGGCATGGGCCGGATCAGCACCTAGGTTTCAGAAGGTCATTTTTCCGGGAAGATAAATTGTGCACGCGCAGAATGTCGCCGAGTATTGTTCGGGGAAAGGCATGAAACTCAAAATTTCTAAAAAACAAAAAATAAAGTTCTCTGTAAATTTTCGTTCTGTTTTCTCCAAGAGCTCTAAAATAAAAAAAAAAATTCAGTAGTTCACTCCACTTTATTGTCACGGTGTTACTTGTACAGTGTACAAGCAAAAAACCAACACAAAAGGTGGCTATCACCAGGGTCTGCACTCATACCCTCCTCCCCCCCCACACCCCTGCAAAGCACACACAGTAGACTTTCTTTACGACAGAAACACGAATAGACCCTGAATATTTGTTTGACTTATCAGTTGTTCCTGCACAACGAGAAGTGCCCTAATTATCATGCCGGGCAATGTCTCAAGTTGCTTGTTGACCAATAAACACAAAATAAAAAGTCCTACAAGAAAGAGATACTTAAAAAAATACATTTATTTTGCTCACCATGCCAATGAGAAGAGAAAAAACGTGGGCCATGTCTCACACCACTGGTGGGGAACTGGATCCATTCGGTTGGGGGAAACCTGATCCACTCTGGTGATTTTTGACTGCCTCCTCCTCTGTGGAAACCGGTGCGCGCAATGAGAGGCAACATGTGGCCAATGTTCTTGTGAAAGCTTTCCTCTTCCAGAAAGAACCGCAGTGGCAGCCACTTACGGCAGCATCGGCTGCATCAAATGTCAGTGGTGGTGCTTCCGGGTCAACATCTTCACTGTCGTCTTAGTCATCATCGGCGTTTTCTGGCAGCGGCTTAAGCGCTGCCTCAATCAAGGTTTCGATGCTGCCCGCTTTGCAAGTAGCCACAGAGTCACCAACTACCACGTATGCCTGGGTATGTCCAACGGCATACCACTACGGTTCACTGAGGAAGCCAGGCTTGGCGTCCTCCAGGTCAGTGTCCTCTGACAAGTCCTCACCTTCACATGGGTCTAAGTAGTGAGCAGCTCTGCCTTTATAAATCCAGCATGGTGTGACGCAGTTTGGAATTAGTAGCTTCAGTGACCTGATCCCAGGCATGAGACAGAAGATGGAGGCCGCTCTAGAAGATCTACATTGAGTACTCTTTGCCATTTTCCATGCACAGAAGCATTCGATTGAAGCGGCGTATGCAAGCCACATAGTGCCTCTTTAGAGAGCTGATTACACCTTGAGCCATAGGGCTGCACTTTTGCAGTTGTGTTTGGGGGCAAGAACTCGAGCCGGATAGCCAAACGTCCTTTGACCTTCTCATGCCCGGACAGTGGTCGACAACAGGAACAGTGACTACATTCCTCTTTTCTTTTACAAAACGCGTTCCACCTCGCACAGCCAGCTGCTCAGGGTGCTTGGGTCATCCACGACTTGGCCAGTTGGCTGTATAGCTCACCGGCAAAAGTTTTCTACATTCTTGTAGCAGCGTGAGGGTCTGTGGCCTTGCCGATTACTATGGGAGTCTGAGCTTGTCAGTCCTGCTCATATTAGCACCAGCGGAGCACGGTAATTCGCAGCTTGCTGTGCTTGCCTCCGGTGCACTTTGTCGCCAGCAGATGACAGCTTTTTCTTCTGGGGAGAAGTTGGTAGTACAGCGCAATTTTGTCAACAATGTAGATATCACCTGACTCGCACTCCTCTAGCAAGTGCGTCATCTTTGTTAGACTCCAGTCGTGTCACAAAGCCGATTGGTCAACGGGCCGCGGCCCCCTCGACGATAGAGCGAAACACCTCTCCGTGTCACTTTCAGAAAGTGATCTGGCCAGCCGTCGCTATATGAAAAAGCAATGTTCAAGGGCGGTGAAATTTCCCGCCTTAACGCGCGCTTAAAGACGGTTCCGTTCACAGGCGAGCGTGTCCACTCCGTGCTCGCCGAATCCACGTAGATGAGAACCAGCAGTTTCCAGGTTTTCATGTGCGGCTCTGCACACCCACTTTTGCTTTGGTGCAAAAGTCACCATTGCGCAGAAGCGTCTAATATCTTTCCATCTTTGAACTATGCCTGATGACATACTTTTGGCGATGCCAGCTTGCCATTTGCAACCGCTGGCCTCGACAGCTTGGGCAATCCACCTCCTCGAGCATTTCCACCTTTCTTGCCAGCGGGAGAAACTTGCACCTTCGTTCGCCCAGGCTTGGCTCAGTCCACCGCCTGACGAGCGTAGAGCTGATGTCAATGAAGAACAGATCAGTGGAAACGGACAAACTGCCGGAGCCAGCAGAGCGAGTCTTTGTTGCCATTGCGCACGTAGGACTTGTCATCCAAGACCGACCGAGGAGTTTAGTTTCATTTTTTTTTTGCGCCGTGGTTCGTGTTCAAGTGTGTGCGGTACATGCGTGTTTGTGCTTGCCGCTCTTACGTGGACCGGCCACCTGCACCTTCCTTACTCCGAGCCCTCCTCCTCGCCCGTCCCGACCACCGCCAGCGAGCGCCACCGGCGGTGCAGTGCCATCGTGAAGGGGACCTTATGGAAGTTCGAAAGTAATCAGCAAAATGCTGCACAAAAGCAATTTGTGTTAAACAAATGTTTTATTTTATTTTTTTTTGCATTGCTTTTATGGCGTAGCTCAAGTAAAAATTCTTTGTTCAGCATATCATGAGAATTCGGCTCAAGTGAGTTCGCCTTAAACGAGAGTATACTATACAACATTTTCTAGACTATAGTCCGCACTTGGCGTCTAATCGAATGCAAAAAGCATTGTACACACCACCCCTTGACAAATGCCTCGCTGTGTCAGCTTACAAGGAAAGCTTGCGTATCATACACTTAAACTCATCATTATACATACTCTTCGCCATCCATAAAATCCCATGTCTTGCTGGCAGACGGATGATCTATGGATCCATTGCAACCTGTGAACTTGATAGGGCGAGGTAGGACGGGCCGGGGATAGACGGACGTAGCCGGCGAAGAGATGCGGGGGAAATCCTGCTTCTCTCTTTAGCATGCTCCGTCCGCCTCCCTTCTCTCCGCCGCCCGCCGCCTGCTTTACAGGTTTTTAGATAACGACGGAACTATAGAGAAACAATCAGGAATTATTTTATATTCTGTACTTGGCATATTTTAACCTTTTAAACACAGGCTGATTGATTGCAATGACAAAAGGGTAAATTCCCTGTCCGAAAATCATGATGATGGAAAGATGAGTGGAAAAAGCCCTCATGCAAGCGTGTCGTATTATGGGACATCCTATACCAGCAAAAGGTGGCTCCAGCATAGTGGATTAAGGCAGAACGATACAGTGGACTTGAACCACGCAAAGACATTGTATTATGGGACATCCTCTCTATCAACATTGCTAGTGATTATGGTGGTACCATGCAGGTGTACAGACCCGTAGACTGATGGACGAGCTGCTGCTGCTACAAGCATAACTTATTATGGGGCATCCTATACCAGTGAAAAGGCGATATCAGCACTAGTGGCCATATGAGTGAAGGCACACCTTCCACCGCACCTGCTTCGATGCATAAAACCATGCAGGTGAATTAGACCATAGATGCACATCATAATATGGATACGCGGCCCAGATAGCGAGTTGTGTAAAAGCGTGCTGAACTCATGCGTTGATCCAGCATGCTAACCTTGGGGTCCAAGGTCATTGTCAAACACCAACAGTGTAGAAACCCTGCTGTCTGGTAGGTTTTTTTTACAGAAACCTATCTGAAGAACTATTTTTTCAGCTTATCTTTTATATCTGAAAAACTCAAGCTTCATAATGCATTTTTCTTCTTTTCCAAATAAAAGCACTATAAAGATACATACAAGCAGATCATAAACACTGTACTACAAACGAGTAGTCCAGTGATCAAACAAAACAAATTAGAAATATAGGAAAGCATGCGTAAACATGCCAATTGGATTCTTGGCATAAAAACATGAAACTGGAATTACAAATATAGTTAAAACACTATTCACCACTTGCCGCTAACAGCCTTGGTGACGACTTGCAAATGCTGCAGAGTTCAAATGAACGTGCTTTAAATGCTAACTGCTTTAAATAAATTGCAAGAGAAAGCTGCATGGTGCATGCCTCACCAAGACCTTGCATGTATTAGAAAGAACTCAGTCTTAGTTGAACTTAGGGGTGTTTTTGCATAAGGAGAGACAACAAAAGAATAATACAAGACCACCAAACACAGAAGCATGGCATCCAAGAGTGAAAGGCACACTCCTGCGTCGTCTGCCTTTTTGGCTAATCCTTGGCGTTGTGGTCTGCCTGCCCTTCACTGCCTGGCCCTTTCGTGGGCTATCCTCCTGTGTTGTGGTCCCCCCACTGGGTCCCCCTGGGGTATCCTCTGCAGACCACAGCTGCCTTCTCTTGGCCTCCGAGGCATGGGCACTGCCAACATTGTCTGTCGCTTCGGACGCTCTGGGTGTGGCCTCTGGGCCATTTCCTGCTGCCATCCTGGCCTCCCGTGCTGTAGTTCTCGGATACCCCTTGTTTCCTGTAGGGCCACTGTCAGTTTTCCTCCCTTGGGTGTATTTTTCCATCATCTCCCCGGGATTAGGCTGGTCGCCTTTTCTATTTCCCTGCCTCTTTCCTCTGGCAAAACAACCCTTGCTCCTGTTTTGCATGAGCTGTTCAGTAACTCAACTTCTCACCAGCCGCCACTGTAGCAGTGCTGTGTTGCCGACTGGGGTGCTGGATCTTCTCCTTTGTCCGGCAGAGGTCCACCAGCTCCATGCTTTTCTGGGTGCCTGGCGCATAGCATGTCTATTTGCCTCGTCTCAACTCCGCAAAGGTTTTCGAGCACCACCTTTTCATGGTAGGGCTTTCTGGTTGGGTGCAGACCTGGACGGCCATGAATCTGGGAACTGGCTGCTGCATTTCCTCCAGCAGCCTTTGCTTAGCAAATCTCTTGAAAATTTGGGGCTTCTCGTTTAGGCTGGCTGGATGACTAAACCTTCGCCTGTGATGGCTACCTGATCCTTTAGTCTCCCGGCTAGATTGACAAAAATAATCATGCGTCGCACGCGACCTGAACACTCAATTCAGTTTTTCCACTAAATTTAGCGGGAAGATCGGATCGTCACATGATTTTTGTGTCACGTGACCTTTTTACAAATACACTGTCCCCTCTAGGCCTAGTGGAAACATTGGCGCCACGTGGGCTCTACGCCAATTCAGTTTCCCCGCCTGATTTTGCGGGAAAAATTACTCACGCGACCTCAACACCAGTTCAGTTTCCCCGCTAAATTTATCTGGAGAAATTACATGACGTGACATGATGTCACGTGACCTACACACAAATTCCGTTTCGCAGTTAAATTTAGCGGGGAAATGCGTAATTGGACGCATATCAGTGACTTCTACACCAATTCAGCATTCACGACAAATTTTGCGTGTAAATTTACATTACCTGAACCCGACTGCATACCGGTGCAGCAGCGAAGTGGAGCTGCTCCGATCAGTGTTCCTGAGTTGCCACTCGGAACTTGGAATGGTTCCGGAAACGATACGCTGTCGCGACCCGCGAAATAGAGCGAAAATGCCATGGGAATTTAATGTATGGCACAGGAGGGATGGATTGGGAATAGAATTAGATGGCCTTTGCTCGGAATGTAGTAGGGAATGCAATGTCGCTCGATTCTTACGCGAGCTGTGCCGATTTGCCTTTAGGGCCTCACGGGCTGATGGCGCAATTCGTTAGGGCATGGCACGTGGCTCTTGAGACAGCATCATTGCACTGGAGGTGCCTGACCGATTGTTTGTCCTACTGGTGTATGCTCCTTCGAGGATGAAAATGGCGGACCTCAGGTGAAGCAACCAAAACCAAATAGTTGTAGACGGACAAGGTGTCTTCCAGGCGCTGCGACACGCGACAAATTGGCTGTTGTAACTCAGGAGCTATTAGCATGTAGCTGTTACCCAGCGTGTCGAACCCACTGATCTGTATGTAGTAGGCTGGATCGCGGATCGGGCGCCCGTCGGTGTCGCCACCGGCGGCCATTGCTTGACACCAGGCAGTACACACAAGTCTATGGGAGAAATGCACAAAAAGTAAGAATATTGAAGCATACACGCTGTGCTCGGAGGCGAGTATTTTATGGTGGGCCGCGATCCTTATGTCGGCTGTTTGGAGATCGAATCGGTATTTGCCAAACGTTCGAACGCCGATTTAAAAAATCAAACGTGCCGGAGCACCTACGGCTGAGCTGGCAAGCTTGCTTTCGTAGCAGAGTAAATAAACGAACTTGCCGTCAATGAGACCGTCCTCGGGGAAGCCTAAAAGTTGATGAATAACAAAGAAGTTCCATCTCGACAGCCGCTTTGTGGGAGAAAGGGAATTCCGCGCATAGCAAGCCTTTGAGTTTGTCGTCTGCGAAACCCAACTCAACAAAACCGCACCGACTCCGCAGTAACTCTAGGTAACTCTCGCCTCATTCAGCTGCACTGCAGCGGAGCCACTCTCCGACCACAAAATATTTATTTATAAGAACTGATGAGGGCTGTCAGTTTAAATGTTTGTACGGAAGCTATTTAAGTTTTTATTGAAAATCATCCAAAAAGTTTGCAGTGCCAAGAACAGCCTTAGAAACGGGTGGAAACAGCACTTTTATCGTTCTTCCCACAGAGTCCCAGTGCATCCGCTGGTGTCAATCAATGGCCGCCGGTGGCGACATCTCGGCCCCAGCTGCCGAGGCCGCGGTCCGCGATCCAACCTACTACAATAGAGATCAGTGGTCGAACCGAACCGAAAACAGGAGCAAAGCCGTTATTTTAAGTGAACGTCAACAAGCCTTGAACGAAATCAAACATTTCATGTTCAACTCAAACCGGAAAAAAACCGCAATCCCACTGTGGCGGAAACCAATTCATAGGAAAAGGTTCGGCGCAATGATATGTGAGCCGAGTCATCTTGCGGGCGGCGGCGCGAAGTCAATTAAATATTCGCTACGGTGGCGTCGGCGGTTCAGTTTTGATTAAAAAGCAGCCGCGACGACATAGGAACAGCTCAGTAATAATGCAACAAATAAGTATATTTCATATCTATGTACAGCACGAATTGTAGTCGCAAGCCGGTGTGGAGGCGTACACTTGTATATTTGGTTTCACCTTACGATGAACGCAAAGGATGTTGGTAGCCACCGGAGCCAATTCATAGCTCGGAGGGCGTGGCATGTCCTTTCAGTTGGGCGGAGCGACGCGGCGAGCGCAGAATCACGAGACATGCCATGAACAATACACACAGGCTTATGCCGCTCGTAGCAAATATGTAAGAAATATATTGTTTTAATATTTTTGTCGAAAACGTGGACTACCCCCTCATACAATTCCTGAAGGATGCTTTGAGAATAAATAAATAAATAAATAAATAAATAAATAAATAAATAAAGAAAGAAAGAAAGAAAGAAGGAAATAACGAAATAAAGACATAAATACAATAAAATCATATATACAGAAAGAAAGAAAGAAAGAAAGAAAGAAATAAATAAGTAAAACTTCCATATACAAAAATAAATAAATAAATAAATAAATAAATAAATAAATAAATAAATAAAAGAAAGAAAGAAAGAAAGAAAGAAAGAAAGAAAGAAAGAAAGAAAGAAAGACAGAAAGACAGAAAGAAGAAAGAAAGAAAGAAAGAAAGAAAGAAAGAAGAAGAAAGAAAGAAAGAAGAAAGAAAGAAAGAAAGAAAGAAAGAAAGAAAGAAAGAAAGAAAGAAATACGAAAGAAAGAAAGAAAGAAAGACGTAAAAAAGAAAACAACAGAAATACATAAATACATAAATAATAAATACATAAAATACATACATAATACATACATAAATACGCAATAAATAACATAAATACATAAATAAATACATACATAAATACATACATAAATACATACATACATACATGAATGAATGAATACATATAATGAATACATATACATGAATACATACATGAATGAATATACATACATGAATGAATACATGACATACATGAATGAATACATACATACATGAATGAATACATGAATGACATACATACATATATATACATATACATACATACATGATATGAATGCATATACATACATGAATGAATACATATACACATGAATGAATGATATACATACATGAATACATATACATGAATGATATACATGACATATACATATATATGAATGATATACATATACATGAATGAATGATATACATGACATACATATACATGAATGACATACATGAATGAATACATACATGAATGATATACATGATAAATACATACATACATGAATGAATACATGAATACATACATACATACATACATAAATAATATACATGAATGACATACATAACATGAATACATACATGACATGAATAAATACATACATACATATGAATGCATACATATACATAAATACATACATAAATAAATACATATATGAATAATATACATATATACATAAATAAATACATGAATACATATATATAATAAATACATACATAAATAACTATACATAAATGACATATACATATCATACATAAATGAAAATACATAAATATAATGAATGAATGACATATAACATAAATACATATATAAATGAATACATATATACATAAATACATATATAGAATATAATACATATATAAATAAATACATATAAATGAATGACATAAATACATAAATAAAGACATAAATCATAAATACATAAATCATATATACAGAAATAAATAAAATCATATATACAGAAATAAATAAATAAATAGAGAAAGAAAGAAAGAAAGAAAGAAAGAAAGAAAGAAAGAACGAAAGAACAGAATAATGAAATAAATAAATAACGAAATAAATAAATAAAAAATAACAATAGACATAAATACATACAATACATAAAATCATATACAGAAATA